>CM075806.1:53671070-53780194 GCA_037975025.1 Excoecaria agallocha | reverse complement strand
TAAAGAACAGTGCCCTAAAACCAAAGAGGAAAGGGACAACATGAGTAGAATCCCATATGCATCTGCTATTGGATCTATCATGTACGCTATGTTATGTACTAGGTTGGATGTTGCTCATGCACTGAGTATAACCAGTAGGTTTCAGCAAGACCCTGGTGAGAAGCACTGGTCTGCTGTAAAAGGGATCCTTAAGTACCTGCGAAGGACAAAGGATCACTTCTTGGTGTATGGTGGTCAAGAAGAGCTCGTCATACAAGGTTATGCCGATGCTGCTTTTCAGACCAGCACTCAGGATTCTAGATCGCAATCTGGGTTTGTTTTTGTTTTGAACGGTGGTGCTGTCAGCTGGAGAAGCTCAAAGCAAGAAACCGTTGCCGACTCAACTACAGAATCTGAGTATATTGCAGCAAGTGAGGCTGCAAAAGAGGCTGTTTGGATTAAAAATTTCATTACTGGATTAGGAGTGGTCCCAAGCATCCTAGATCCATTAGAAATTTTCTGTGACAACAACGGGGCCATCGCACAGGCAAAGGAGCCCCGGTCACACCAGAAATCCAAACACATACTCAGGAGGTACCACTTGATCAGAGAAATCATTGATCGTGGGGACGTCAAGGTTAGCAAGATAGCAAGTGAAGACAATGTAGCAGATCCTTTGACGAAACAGTTACGTCCAAATCTTCACGAAGCTCATTTGAGAGCGTTCGGTCTTAGGGCTATGCCCAATTGGGACTAGTGCTAGTGGGAGATTGTTAGTGTAAGCCCTAGCCCCAATGCATTGTAACGAAACACTTGAAATTAATATAATGAGGCATTTGTTTTATCTATTGTATTCCTGTGCATATCAATTGATAAAACTATCCAAGAGTGTCGTTTCGGTTTAAGTTATCATGTGTGAGGCACATGGATTGTAAGACCTTGAAACAAATGAGACTTCATTCTAAATATCCCTAGTCAGTCATTGTTATGGGAATAACAAATGAATTAAGACTAGTATGCTCTCTCTGATGCTATGAGTCCTGTCTTACGGATCATTAGGACAAGAGTGTCAATCAGAGATCATAGATACATGTTAAGGAACATGGTATCTGGATTCGATCCGCTCATGAGAACACTACATGGTACAAGTCATAAGTGTTTCTCATATGCAAGTTTTGTATCGGAGTTCTTAGACCTGAAATCTCTATGAAACTCTTTATGAATTACTGTGTACTTTGACATACACCTAACGTGCTCGTAACAGAGTGACAAGTACGGGTATGATTGGGTATGCATTGATTCATGTTAGAGAGCATGAGAGAAGTGAAGGGATTACCCCTCTCGATATGAGAGAAAATATCATCGGCCACTTGATCAGTGAACTGAGAAGTGTATGGCCATACCGAGATGAAATAATGAGTAATCATTATTTATCTGAGAGTTCAGTGTCACTGGAATATCAAGAAAGGAATTAATATATATAAGGATGACTGGCTCCATGCCTTATATTAATTCTGATATTTATGGGTAAGGGACTATGCAAAATTGCATTAGGTCACTAAATGCCATTTGCATTTTCGTTTAATTTGGAATGCTATAATATCTTGCTAGAGAATATATATAGCCTTTGAATTAATTTTTATTAATTCATTGCCAATATTAAATGGACCTATAGGATCGCACATAAAGCACTGGGCTTAAAATTGTATTGGAAATTAATTTGGACTTTAAATTAATAATTAAGAGATATATATTTTAATTTAAATTCTATTAGAATTTAAATTCAAATGGCATCATTTAGCTAATCAAAACAAACTTACTTAACTAAGGTAATTAGTTGCCAAATTTAACTAGGATTCCTAGTTTAAACTTTGGTTACTTTAATTCCCTCTCAAGTATTATATTTTGATTAAATATAATTTAGGATTTAATACTCAATTAACTTAATTATACATAGATAATTAATCAATTGAAATTAAACCTAACACATGCCAGTAAATTTCTCTCGTGACCAATTGTTAACAGTAAAAATCTGTTCACCCATTGCATGCATTAATTTGACTTCAAATAAAAGTCCAAATTAATTTCCAATACAATTTTAAGCCCAGTGCTTTATGTGCGATCCTATAGGTCCATTTAATATTGGCAATGAATTAATAAAAATTAATTCAAAGGCTATATATATTCTCTAGCAAGATATTATAGCATTCCAAATTAAACGAAAATGCAAATGGCATTTAGTGACCTAATGCAATTTTGCATAGTCCCTTACCCATAAATATCAGAATTAATATAAGGCATGGAGCCAGTCATCCTTATATATATTAATTCCTTTCTTGATATTCCAGTGACACTGAACTCTCAGATAAATAATGATTACTCATTATTTCATCTCGGTATGGCCATACACTTCTCAGTTCACTGATCAAGTGGCCGATGATATTTTCTCTCATATCGAGAGGGGTAATCCCTTCACTTCTCTCATGCTCTCTAACATGAATCAATGCATACCCAATCATACCCGTACTTGTCACTCTGTTACGAGCACGTTAGGTGTATGTCAAAGTACACAGTAATTCATAAAGAGTTTCATAGAGATTTCAGGTCTAAGAACTCCGATACAAAACTTGCATATGAGAAACACTTATGACTTGTACCATGTAGTGTTCTCATGAGCGGATCGAATCCAGATACCATGTTCCTTAACATGTATCTATGATCTCTGATTGACACTCTTGTCCTAATGATCCGTAAGACAGGACTCATAGCATCAGAGAGAGCATACTAGTCTTAATTCATTTGTTATTCCCATAACAATGACTGACTAGGGATATTTAGAATGAAGTCTCATTTGTTTCAAGGTCTTACAATCCATGTGCCTCACACATGATAACTTAAACCGAAACGACACTCTTGGATAGTTTTATCAATTGATATGCACAGGAATACAATAGATAAAACAAATGCCTCATTATATTAATTTCAAGTGTTTCGTTACAATGCATTGGGGCTAGGGCTTACACTAACAGATTCCAATCCAATTTTGGAGAGGAACACTGGGCAACTGTAAAGAATATTCTTAAGTATTTGAGAAGAACTAAGGATATATTCTTGGTATATGGAAAGGGCAGTTTGGAAGTAAATGGGTGTATAGATGCTAGTTTCCAATCTGACAAAGATGATTGTAAATCACAGTCTGGTTATGTGTTCATAATGGGAGAAGGAGCAGTTAGTTGGAAAAGTTCCAAACAAGAAATAACTGCTGATTCCACAACGGAAGCTTAGTACATTGCTGCTTCAGAAGCAGCCATAGAAGTAGTTTGGATCAAAAAGTTCATAACTGAACTAGGAGTAGTGCCTAGCATTGTTGATCCGATTCCTTTATATTGTGATTAGATTTATATGAGTTGACAGAAATCCATACTCAGAATCTAATTGAGATAAGAGTGGTGAAAGGAGTAATTGCACGGTAACTGTTTCTATGGAAGGGTACAGTCAAACCACTTGACTTTCCTAACATTTGGGTAGTCATGATGCCTAGCTAGAGGCCAATCATGACTTGTATAATAATGTATCAATAATTTCAATAGGGATTGATAAAATGATTTAAAGGAGTTTAAATCATGTGAGTTTTGAATAGAACTCACAATTACATATTATATTGCCAACATGGACAAGAACCCAATAGGTCACACACATATAAAGAAAAAGGATAAAATGGTAAAATGACAAGGATAATAATATTTGATATTATTATAGGGATAGAGAAGTGAATAAGATAATAATTAATTAAAGAGTTTAATTAATCATGATCAAGTAAAATTATTCGCGGAACTTTTGAGAAAATATTCTGCAAAATTGGACCTAATTGAAATAATGTATTTCATAATTAATTATTATTGGACTATAAGTTTTATAGGGCTGATATAATAATTAATAGGTCTATTGGAGGATTTATAAAGGGCCAAAGAAATAAAGTTGGCACAGAAGCCCTCCTGAAGAAGGGCCACACACCAACTCCAAAACAGAAGGCCTTAGAGGCCTATTTCTTGGACCAAAATAAATTAAATATGTTACATAAGTGTTATGGAGCCTACATATTTAATTTGGTTTGATTTGGAATTCATTTAGGTAATTAAATCCAAGTATATGTACAAAGGGCCTAGTTTGTGGGTTTTGTGCAGTCTTTTGTAAAAGGACTTAAATTGGATTTAATTGAGCCCATATAATTATAAATAATTCCAGAAGCCCAATTAATAATTCTCCAGCAATTTTAAAGAGCCCAATCACATTATGAAGTTGGATTTTTAACCTAACTATAAAAATCCAAGTGATGTGGAAATTAGGGTTAAGTGAACAATTAAGAGAAATAGTTTTTCTCTCCTCCAAAAACCCTAGCTGCCACCTCCCTTGCTAGCTCAAGGGATTTTTTGGCCAGCCCTTTGTTCTCTCCCAATTGTTGGTTCATTTTATCATTCTCTAGTGTGGATTACTCATTGGAGGTGTTCGATTTTGGACACTGTGGTTTGCGACAACCCGGTGCGAAGGAAAAACAACTGTACAACAAAAATCAAAGGTGATTTTTCTTATTCTCACTAATATGAATATTGTAAATTCATGAAAAGATCAGTAATATTGGTTAAAATTTTTAAATTTCGCTTATATATGAGATGCATGTAACCGATAAATCCCAACAATATGTCCATCATGCCATACATATGGGAGGCCATAGCATACCCAGGGGTTTCATATCATTACAGGAGGGCAAAATCCACTATGCTAAGATCACAGTTGTTCAAATATCTACAGCGGGTGCTTTCATGCTCATACAAAGGTAAGACAGGTAGTACAGGGGCCATAAATGTGGTTGAGATTTATAGCCTATAGGCAATGATTATAGGTAGGTGGGTGGACCTGAGCCATGCCATACTGGAGCACTAGAGGAGAGTGCAACATCACCCAACGTAGGAGACAATTATTGGAGGCCTAGTCACCAGATTGCTACTAGCAGAGGGACTATCCGAGCATATAGTAGACCTATCAGGTGGTGAGGGTGTTTGTTTGGACAAAGAGGTGACATTTGACATACACCTATCCAGAGAGGATGATACTGCTCCTTATAGGATCAGGCTGCTTGCCCTAGATCAGATGGACACGGCTTTCCATTCTGGACATCCATATAAAGATGGGCCCAGTAAGTACAAGCTGAGTAGGAGCCACAAATAGACTAATAGATGGAGGACATATTAGGCTTTAGACTCAAAGAGGAGGAGATACCTTTTACTGATTATTTTGCAGGTAAGGCCCACCAGGAGCCAGGATATGCATGGGGTACATAGGCTTTCCATACTTTCTAGCAAGACCTTTCACTATAAGACTATGGCCATCCTAGTGCCACATCAAACTTAGCATCTTTGCCACCATAGGCAAACATGCCCACCACCCCTTGGGATTCTATACTGAAGAGCCTATAGTGCATAGAGGCAGACAAGGTTACCATGTTCAACAACATCCAAGTGATACATTAGGAGTAGGCGTGACACCATGCAAGAAGAGATTTGATGAGATCTAGGCTCAGCAATGGTAGCTGGTGGCCAACATAGTTTAGGCAAAGATAGAGGTTCAACAAGTTAATACTAGTGCTCAGAATAATAGGAAGAGTGTTCAGGCCCTTGAGATAACACAACAAACAAGAAGGTCACAGAGGCTCGGGATGAGGTAGAGAAAAGGATAGAAAAGCTTAATCTTGACTTTCGAGTGTATGTCATAGGAGTAGAAGGGATGGTCCAATGTTTCCTTGATGAACAAGCGATAGACTTAGAGGTATACAATAAGAGATAAGGTGCCTAGCAAGTTTCCTCGATGAGTTTCTCCATCTTGTTGCTGTTGACCACATGGGATCCACTCAGCAAGGCCTATTCGCTCCTCTACCATCTATCAAATATGCACCAAACCTACCAGTCTTCAAGCACTGCTCTCACTTACTTTTAGAGGGTCCTATAGACTATGGCCTACATTGAGCTCTACCACCTTACTACTTTAGGAAGATGCTTTTATTTTTGCTTTCATCACATGCACATGTCTTATTATTACTTCTGGATTTCTATTTATTTTAGGATGTTGTTTATTATTTTGGACTCATTTTGAATTTTAGATTATTTTCATGCTTATTAGGACTTGCTTCTATACTATAGTGTGTTATTTGGTGATGTATTTTAATCAACATACGATGGCTAAGATTAAAAAAAACACCAATAAAACCAAATCACAATGTTATGAAAATAATAAGCTTAACACATTCACACATAACCTTGAAAATGAGAAATTATAAATGAATTCCTTTAGTCAAACTGCACAGGGATAATAATTTCTCATTTAACCTTTTCAACACTGCAAATGAAGGACGAAAAGGATGCAACAAACCATTTTGGAAGAGCTAATGTAGCCTTATGACCACTGCCAATGATGGTGTTCTTTCCACTATAAAGCTGTGTTATGGGCCGAACCCGTGGGCATTCAGTTTATTCTCGAAAGCCCGCTTTTAGGACTTGAGACCGAATATAGGTTCATTTAACTCATAAAGGTTTGTCACTTTGCAATAAGTAAGATCTTATTGCCATCTATTATTGATGATCAATCTACAAGGGCATCTACTGAGCACCACATGACAGGTATTTGAAAGTTGCCACCTAATAAAACATTAGGAAAGTGAGTTTTAACCTTATAAAATAAAAACTAGGGATAGTTCAGACTTCACTCCTATTTTTTAACTTGGTTAATGGTTATATAAATAAGTGTTTATGATAAGATGCCTTATTCTCAAGCATTTTCAAGGAAAAAATTAAATGCACATTTCAAGCATATTGAAAAGTTGTAAAGTAATTGAAATAATAAGATGAGAAAATATAGGCATTATTTACACTTATTTTAAAATAATCATACAAAAAACCAAGAAATTTATTTGGGACATTGCTCCCTTATTATAGAAAAATTTCACTCAAACTTGTATAAAATCATTTAGAAACTTTTTAGCTAAACTCTTAAAAAAACTGCTTATTTGTAAATAAATAAAGTAAGGCATGAGAAACATACATAAACTAGGCCATTTATTAATTTAAAAATATTGGTTCCCTCATGCATGTTTACAAAATTCCTTGTGTGATTTTTAGGATTAAAAGCGGACATTGGTCCATTTTTGTAAGAAAAAACCCCATTAATCAAGTAGAAAATATTTGACATGGATTTTCCTTGATTTTCGTGCAATAAAAATCCATTTTTTACTAACTATTACAATCTATTTGCAATAAAAATAAGAAAAGAATAACATAGGCCCAAATACAAAAATAAAATAATTAAACTAGCAGATCAAAAATTGATTTCAAGCCTAATTGGGTCTACAACTTCCCATTCTCCCACAAAGGAAAAAAAATCACATGGCACATCAAAAAAAAGGAAAAAAAGGATATGAGTTGAAAAAAAAATGAGATCTATAATAATTTAAGGTACTAAATAATACATAAACAAAATATAAATATATTAACAATGAATAATAATGTTGAGATAAGGAAAAAATTAGTAACATTATAATACAAAAACTATTATAAAGCTAATTAGAGGAAATCCTAAACAAATAAAAATGGCAAAAGAAAGGAAATCAGAAAATCAAATCTAAAAGGCACAAAATGAAACTCATAGCAAAAGAAAGAAGAACAAAAACGAGTCACGGACACACTAAAGAGAGAAAAGGAGAGGGTCAAAAGCTAAAGGGTGAGTCACAACCTTGACTAGGGTGAGTCATTAGGTAATCAAGAAATGAGTCACAGCAAGTTAAAGGTGAGTCATAGCCTAAGGCCATGACTCACTCATGACTTAAGGTCGTGTCATAGCCTAAGGCCATGACTCACTCATGACTTAAGATCGTGTGTCACACCTGGATCATCTAATAGCTACTGGAACGATGCCATGGCTACTCTAAAACCCTATAAATGCCAAAATAAGCCCTATTTAAGCATAAAAACGGTTATAACCTTCCTAAAATCAATTTTAATGCATGAAATGGCCACTAAAATAGTTAAAAATCATTAATCAAAGAAAATACCATTTGAGACCGACAAGTTTAAGAGAGAGAAACAAATATGATAAAAACATAAATTCACACTCAAACTCATACAAAAGGTAAACTTCATGCATAAAACTCATTAATACATATGGATAAGCCCTCAAAACATTCATTTAGAAAAATAAAATGAAAATATTACAGGAAATGAAAGCTAGAAACATAGCATAAGATAAATTGTACAAAACATATAAAATAAATATATATAGGAACAAAACTTATAGATCTACATGTGATAAATATTTTTGCCTCTTACATTACCTTCAATAGAGTTATTCTAAAAACCAGTGTAACTGCACTTTAGGCCTTTTTTCTCCTTTTTTTTATTTTCTTTGAAAATGAAGTAAAACTAGAGAGTTTGTTATTTTTTATCTTATTCTCCTCCATACATTTTCAAATTTTGCTCCCTTTTAAAATGATTAAGTTCTCTCTCATTAGCATTAAATGCTGAGGATTAGGCCATTTAAAGTAAAAAAGATTTTTGTTAAAAAAACTAATCTTGTGTTTCGTAGGAAAAACTACAATTTTAGGTAAAAATGGTGACTCATAACCTTGGTTGGTGAGTCAAGGGCATGGCTGGAAGGTAGGCCTCCAACAAAAGCCCGAAAACCTTATCACAGGCAAAAATGGTATGAGTCACATGCTTAGGCCGTGACTCATTCATGACTCATGCCCTTGACTTATGCCTAATGACTCGAGTGACTGAACAAAGGGAAAGGGAGTGAGTCACCCTTGAAGGCCATGACTCAGGAGTGAGTCATGGCCTTGACCTATGAGTCAAGGCCATAACTCACTTTTGAATCAATTTTAAGCCTTTAAGTGCACTTTTCTCACCAATCTGAGAGAGAAAAAGTAGAGGTAAACCCCAAAACAATATTTCTTGACTCTTAAAAACCACAAAAGCTTATAGAAAGACATCTTTTCCAAAATAAATGCTTAAAAAGGACATAGTGCTTCTGTTTCCTGGCTACTTCAGAATGGCATTATCCCCATTAGGTAAATCTAACAAAGGTTAGCTTAGGAACTAGTGTCTACAGTTGTCCCCAACTTTAGGAAGGCTAGTGCACTAATGTTTAAGTTTGTCAAAGTTTGGAGTAAAGAGATAAAAGATGTGTACTTGAGTTAACAAATTTTAGTGAATTTTTGGTTAAGTAATTATCACCAGCTTGTCAACGTGTTAACTCTTGATCTGGTAGTTACCATCATTTTATCTATGTGTGAACCTATCCATTGGTTGGGGTAGTTTCCATTAGCTTGTTAACTTGTTAACCCTTAGTCAGGTAGTTGCCATCAGCTTGTCATTGTATTAACCCTTCTGTTAGTTAGGGTAGTTACCATCAACTTATCAGCGTGTTAACCTTTGGTCAGGTAGTTACCATCAGCTTGTTGAAGTGTTAACCTTTTTCGCTAGTTAGGGTAGTTATCGTTAGCTTGTCGAAGTGTTAACCCTTCAACTGGTTAGGGTAGTTATCGTTAGCTTGTCGAAGTGTTAACCCTTGGTTAGGTAGTTTCCATTAGCATGTTAATTTGTTAACCCTTCTATTGATTAGGTAGTTACCATCAGCTTGTCGATGTGTTAACACTTAATCAGGTAGTTACCATCAGCTTGTTGATGTGTTAACCTTTCCACTAGTTGGGTAGTTATCGTTAACTTGTAGATGGGTTAATCTTTCTCAAATTTCACGAATGTCAGCTAGTTGGTATGCTTGCATGAGGCTAGCATTCACATAGTTTTGGTCTATAAGAATTTCTTTTTGATCTAATTGTTCAACATTTACAATGTCTTGGACTTTGTGATAGGAGGAATCCATGATATAGCCTGTGTTTGAATTTTTCCTATTTAAGTGAAAAGAAATGAATTAAATAGTGGTGTGTAACTTAAACCATTGTATTATATATTTTTCTTTCTTTTTCTTTTGATTTGATTCTTTTTTGTTTTTTTTTTGTTTTGAGTATGTTACGATGATTATATAAGTAATGGTTTATTTTAGCATCTTGCTTGGTTGCCATTTTATATGTTATGTTAACAAAATCTTAAAGAAGGGACAAACATGTATAAACATCATAAAAGAAAGCCATTCATACATTGTATAAATAGAAAAAATACCAAATCTATGAATGCAAATACAAATAATAATGAACAATGGTTTAAATAACCAATAAAAGAAAGTCTAAATGCATCTCCCTGAGAAATAATCCTCTCCGACATCTCAACCCTGAAGGACCTAAAGGTCTCACTAGAGGACTTGACATGTGGGGAAAATCTACTAACAATTGAGGTGGCTAAGAGAGACTTGCTTAGAAGGGATCAGTAGATGATTGTGGTTGAGGTACCTCAAACTCAAAACCTATTACCTAAGCTAATGGAGTCAGAATCTAGCCCATAAGCCCTGCTATATGGATTACACTCAAGTGTACCTATCCTATGGCTATCTCCTATCAGTGCAAGGCTACTTTTATCTGAGTTAGAGATGTAGTGTGATGCTCTCAACCCTCTCTTATACTCTTCTTAAGACCCAGGACATCTATCTCAACTCTTTGTGCTATCTGTCCAACTATAGTCACTCATGTGCCCACGATCTAAAAGTTATGGTTAGACAGATGATTGAAAGCGACTACCATACCCCATATGCTATATAGGTCTTGACCTAAGGTCTTAATGGCTGCCTTAAGTCTACCAAATCTTCCATCCAAGTCCATAGCAGTGGGTGCAGAGGAATCTAGCGAAAGTGGTGCAGGCCCTCTAGAAGTTGATCCCCTAGGATCACCTTGTGGACTAAACCTACGTGCCTTATATGGTGTCAGTATATGAAGTGTAGCAAACCCTTATGGTGGTATGGGTTGTGGCCTTACATGCCTTGCTGAATAACTCGGGCTAGACCTTATACTAAAAGTCAGTGTCTCTGTAGAGTGTCCCTGGCAAGGGGAGACTAACCTCCAAGCACCTTATGCTCTAACTACTCCTCATCAAACTCTACTACAGGTTAATATCTATGAATATGTAAGTCTTTATCTGCCTCCTCTAAGGATAGTAATTTGTACCCTGTTGGGGTTCGTCTAATCATGCGCATATCCAAAGAAGTCTCAAAATTGACAACTACACTGCCGTCAACTTGCTGGCCCATCTCTAACTCGAAAACTCCTAATGCTAGCAATAGTCGAGTAACTATCCCACCTATCACTACCGTTTTGCCTGGCGACTGAGCTATCCTGCTGATGTTCTATAAAATATCATGGCTGATTTTCAGGCACTATCTAATGGTCATAGCCCATAAACTCCAAATGTTGATGACATTGAGGGACCCAGAATGCCAAAATGTCCTATGTATGAACAGGACAGGACGCTTTGTAAGCACCTTAGAACCTGTAAAGATAGAATGGTGGCTTTCACCATAAAAGGATCATAAGTGGTATCTAGCTTGATAATAGCTACCCATTGGTCTAGCTTAGCAGACCTCCTTGCGATGATGACATCCTCGCCCCTAGGTAGCTAAAAAGCAACGAAAACCTGCGCTCGTGATAAACTAAAGGGGATGTTGAGTAGTTGAAAAGTGATAACCCCTGTCTTGGTGTCGAGACACTGAAATCCCTGGTAGTGAAATGTGGCAAAAAAACTATCTATCCACCTCAGGATATGTTACAAAGGCCACTATATAAAAGTCAAGCTAGCCAGCCTGTCCCAATAACTCTTATGCCTCTTCCTAAATTCCTATGGTCTCGAGGAAGTACCTGTTTATAAACTTGCTGGGCTGAAAATGCATGTGACTTAGAGCTTGGTATCTCTTAGCTTGGTCCTTTGTCATCCAGGTTGGTACCTGAGTAGCTGGTTGTGCCTGTAGGTGTTTATGTTGAGGTATCTACACAAAATTAAAAAATTATTTAATTTACTGGACAACATGGCTATGTCATGCAAATATTTTGAATTGAGGGATAATTATAATTGAAATGTTGAAAATTAAATGACGATGTAAATAATCATGACAATCAACTAAAATGATCAATTTGAATTCTAGCAAAATTGCTAAATTAGATAATGCAAATTCTAAGAAAATTGCTAGGATTGGATAATTAACATTCTAGCAAAATTACTAAAACTGGAATATTATAATTTTGAGAAATTTACAAGAATTAGGAAACTAAAATTTTGAACAAAAAAATGGTAGTATGTTAGCTAATTTTCACTAAGCAATCTACATAGGGAAACGTGCATATATGTTCAATTTTTAAATTTAAATTTAAGAAAACTCAATTTAATCTTAAACCTAGTGTCACTTAATTATACACAAGTTATACACGAATACAACAAATATATTTGACGAAAATTGAGCAGCATAATGACTAAAAGTTTGGGCCCCTTGCACAAAAATGATGCAAACAATGTCCACAACAATTCATTTGCCATCAAAGGGTAAATCCACATATAATTAATCTAGTTAGTTCATGCATTCAAACATATTTATGCCATTCATTTTCTTGCACAATTAAACATAAGCATTAATGCTACTAACCTATAAATTCTAGCATAGTGACATATTTTTGTTCTTTTTATTAACTTAAGTTTTTTTTTTCCTTCCCTTCCTTTAATATATCCTATTATTTGAACAAATTATTTCCTTTGTTAGTTAAATATACATCACGGGTTACTGCATTATTTTACAAAACAACTCAAGACAATGTACAAATGATAATTCTTCAAAATAATTTTCAAATAGCTATAATGCAAAATTGGGTATTTGTCAAACTATACTATTCTGTCCTAACCCTTTCTCTTTCCCTTCTTCTTTTTTCATTTACTGCCTCTCTCTTGCTTTTCTTTCTTTTCATGTTCTTTGTTGTTTTTTTTAGCTACTGTCTTTTTTTCCAATTACTATCCTTCTCTTTTTTTAATCACTTTTGTTAACTAAAAGCCTTCCTAAATCTAATTTTAAAAATTTCTTATGCAATCAAAGGAACAAGAAGACATAGTACAAAGGCTAAAAAACACCATTTAAAGAAAAATAAGGAAAAAAATAGAAAATCATTGTTCATGCAGATTTAACCTAAATTGGGTAATAAATCTTTTGAAAAAAACTAAGAGAATAGATGGCTATCCCACTAACACAAAAATAAGCAATAAAATGTGAAAAAACCAACCTTAATCCTTTAATGGCAGATTGGGTTCTAAACATAAGTGCTTCGATCCCAATCACAGCGGTGAAAACAGTGAGTGAAAAAGAGACCAAATGAGTGAGAAATGAGCAAGTCATGGCTCAAAGGTGTGACTTGCTTAGTGAGTCATAGGCTTAGGCCGTGACTCGCGATTAAAATGGTGTATAATTGTTAAAAGAGGTGAGTCACGGGCTTGAGCTATGACTCACACAAAGAAGGTCAAGAGTCAACCGACATGCGTGAGAAAACATGAAATGGCATTAAATGCCTTTAATTAAACATTAAATACATTAATTTCTCTAACATATAATCAAGATTAGTTTTATTCGGGGAGCGATAAGATATTGTGAGGCATCCCCTATCTTTTCAAAGAGGTTCCTTATCTGTTGCTTTTATCTCCAGTTATCATTTTCTCTAAGCCCAACTATATGAAAAAACTGATATTCGAAGATTTATGGATTATGACTTTACCACTTCTACCACATATAAGAGACAGGTTACCAGCCCCACACTTGACAATAGGGCAAATTGGCTAAGGCAAAGCCCCAATGGAAGCAGTAGAGGATAACTCATAGATTTTGTACATATAATGTAAAATTATGCCCTACTTTTTATATCGAACAAGATAACTCTAAGTATGTAAAATAAACTGCTCTTATTTATATTAATGTATGCGTTTGCATTACATGTGCAAGAATTTCAACATAATTTCACTATACATGATCATTGTTTAACATCAAGTTCCAAAATAAAAAACTATATTCAATCTTATAATTAAACCTTGAAAGCATTTTTTCCCCTGTTATTAATAAGGCCTCTTAGATTTTCTTAATTGAATATTTTTACTCTACCCCTAATTTTTGCCCAAGATGGCTTTTTTTGGATTTCACCTTGGCGAGGCACCTAATTTTAGTAAGGCCGTCATTTTTTAGGTTTTCAACCTACAAGGTTATATTTTCTTCTTTTTCTCTTTTTTTTTTCTTTCTTTTTTCCAGAGCCTAGCCATGGAACCTTTTTAACCTATCAATTTTAACCAGCCCTTTGAACTCATTCCCATCACTGTCACTTATAATTGCAGCTCCTTTGGACAATAACTTCTTTAACACAAATAGGCCTCCCATATAGGCTAAATTTGCCTTTGATGTTTGGGATGTTTGACCTTGTTTGTTTCAAAACCAGATCTCCCTCTTTCAACGGGTGTTTTCTAACTTTTTTCCTAAAAGATCGAGCCAATCTCTTCTGATAAATCTAGTTGCAATAGTAGGCTTGTATTTTGTCTTCATCCAATAGATAAAGCTGGAGTAACCTTTGTCTATTCTATTTTATGTTTGGTAGTTTGGTTTCTAGAACCACCCTTAATGACTGGTGCTCAATTTCCACTAGCAACACAGCCTTCATTCCATAAACTAGCGAGAACGGAGTAGCTCCTATTAAAGTTTTGGTAATGGTTATGTACCTTTACAATGCTCAACGCTACTTTTAAGCCCATTCTTTATATGTTCTAGCCATTTGAGCTAGAATTATTTTGACATTTTTGTTAGCCAGCTCAACCTTGCCATTTTCCAATGGGTGATAAGGCAAGCACTTATGGTGCTAAACCCATAATTTATGAGTAGCCATTTAGTTTCTCCATGAAAGTGGGACCCATTGTCTAATACTATATGAAGCAAAAGCCCATATCTATATCTTAGCTTTTTCTCAATGAATTTAGCCATCTCCCTTACACCTAGGTTTCTAAATGACTATACTTTTATCCATTTTGAGAAATAATCAATGAACACCATAATAAATCTATGTCTATTTAATGCCAATGGGTGGATCACACCTATGATATCAATACCCAAAGTAACAAAGGGCAAAGGCAAAATGAGATTACGTAATTTTGATACTGGTACATGTCTCGAATTGGCATATTGCTGGCACAACAGACAATCCTTCACATATTTGGAATAGTTTATGTCTATGGTAAGCCAAAAGAATCCCTGGCATATAAGTTTCTTTACTAAAGCCAATGCATTCATATGAGCACCACAAACCTCTGCATGCACTTCTTCTATGATTCTTTTGGCTTCCTTTTCATCCATGAATCTTAACTATAAAAGATTTGGTTATCTCTTATAGAGTATTCATCTTATACTAATAAAATGAGTGGATAACTTGCAAAGGATCATCTGATCTTTCTCTGTAGCCTCTTTCAGAAACACTAACTTTTTAAGATAGTTCTGAATATCAAAATACCACGGCTTTCCATCACTTATCTTGATATCCATCACCTGTTCAACTTCAAAGCATGGCTTATCAGAATTGAAAATAAGCACAAGCTTTATATTTACACCCTCTAGGTTATCCCATATTGACACTAGAGTTACCAGAGCATCTGCCAACTAATTTTCATCTCGAGGCACATACCTAAAGGTATAGACCCTGAATTGATCACTTAAGGCTTTCAAACACTTCATGTAAGGCAACAATCACTCTTTTTTATTGTCCACTCATCCCTTACTTGGTAGATCACTAAAGATGAATCGCCATAGATATCTGCAATCCTTGCCCCCAGGGCTAATAAGGCTTCCAACTTAAAGATACACACTTCGTACTCAATTTTATTATTTGTGGCTTTGCATATGAACTTTTTAGTTAAATGTAACTTTTCTCCCTCAAGGGTTACTAGGATGACTCCTAATCTAGTACCCTTACTATTTATAGCTCCGTCAAAATACATTCGCCACCCCTGAACCGTTATAGTCATAATGTTCTCATTAGGGAACTTATTGGTTATTTCTTCTCCCTCTAACGATTGATCTGCTAGTAATTCTACTACAGCTTTTCCCTTGATGGTTTTCTTATGACATATTTGATATCAAATTCCTATAGAAGGATTAGCCATCTACCCATTTTCCCCAATAATGTAGGGGCTTCCTATAGGTATCTGAGAGGATTATGTTTGGCTACTACTTGCAATTTATATGAATAGAAGTAGTGCCTTAACTTTTTGGAATCCTAGATAACCACTAAACAAATCTTCTCTACCTGTACATATTTGACATCATATGGTGGAAACTTCTTACAGAGGTAGTACATGGCATACTCGATCCCAAAATCATCCTCTGTCACCATCATTGCTCCTACTAAGTTGTCTTCTATGGCTAGATATAAGATCAAAGGTTTACTAGCTTATGGTGGTCTCAGCACCAACGGGCATAAAAGATACTCTCTAACTATTTCAAAGGCTACCTAACAATTATTATTCCAAACTACTCGCTAGTCTTTTTGAATTAGCTTGGAAATGAGCTCATAGATTAAAGTCAACTTGGCTATGAATCAACTGATATATTGAAGTCTACATAGAAACCTTCTAATCTCCTTTTCCTTTTATGGCACAGGTATTTCTCTAATGGATTTCACTTTATCAAGGTCTACCCCTATCCCTTTTTGGCTTACAACATGTCTTAGAAGTTTTCCTAAAGTTACCCTAAACACACACTTTTCGAGTGTAAATGGAGGCTATAGCTATCAATCCTCTAGAAGAATTTTTCCAATGTTTCAAAATGACCTTCCCAAAATGTTGATTTAATCATCATATCATCCATATATACCTCCACTTCCTTGTGGATCAAATGATTTAGAATCTTTATGGCCATCTTTTGGTAAGTGGTGCCTACATTTTTTAACTCGAATGGCACAACCCGATAAGCATATGTGTCCCATTCAGTAATTAGGGCTATTTTAATTATGTCCACAATTCTATTTAAGATTTAGTTGTACCCAACATATCCATCCATAAAGTTATACATTATGCATGTAGCTGCATTATCCACCAAAACATCTATATGAGGTAACGAAAAGTCATCCTTAGGGAAGGCTTTATTCAAATCCCTATAATCTACGTAGACTCTCACTTTCCTATCCTTCTTAGCCACGAGAACTATATTTGCCTGCCATGTAGGGTATTGGAGCTCTACTAGGAATTTGGCCTTTATTTGCTTCTTCATTTCTTCTTTAACCTTTTTTGCCCATTATGGCCTAAGCCTTCTGAGTTTCTATTTGACAAGCTTATATCCAGGATAAGTGGGAATGGCATGTTCGACTATTTCTTGAATAATCCTCGGCATATCCTCATATGTCCAAACCAAGACTTTTTCATATTTTTTTAATATTCTCTCAAATTTTTTTCTCTTTTCAAGGGTAACATCAGATGCTATAAGGATTTCTTTTAGATTTTCAAGAGTTCCAAGATTGAATAGAGTAGTATTTGTTGAATTAATGTCAAATATAAATGATTTATGATCATGATTATATGAAATGAAATCATGTGACACATCACACAAATAAGCAAAGTTATTCATATTATTAATATAATAGGAACTACATACATCATTGTTAAAAAGTTCAGTATAGAAGGTACATCCATAAAACCATCTTTATCTATATTTGGCAAGTTCGATGCGGCAGATGATCTTTTGCCATTCTCTATATACAACAGAGACTTTTTATTAGCCTTCGCGATGACTTCTACAACATCTTTATTCAACTTGGGTACTAGAACTTCAAACTTAACTTTCTCCTTCCCTTTGACTCTAGAGGCCAATAGTTTTGGAGTTCTGATCTCCTCAGGAATATCATCATCCCACTTAGACAACTCGATCATTATCTCTTTATCCCAAAATCCTTTAGTAGGCTTGATGGTTCTTCTGACCCAGTTGAAAACATCATTAAATATGTCAAAGCCGAGGACAACCTTCCCTTCAACCATAACAAGTTCAATTTCACCATAGTATTGAGAAGCTACGAATGTAGATACACACTATCCAGGATATATGAGATCACTTCTGACTTTATAGAGTTCTTTTTCTAATCATCAAATCTTTCATAGCCTAGCCCTTTTTCAATTTGTTTGCCTTATTGTAGTGATTGCTTTAGAAGGACCTTGCAAATCTCTACCAAGCCTAGCTCTTGGAAAGAAATTCATTTTCTTCATCAGATTCAACACTTGAAGAGTTGACTCTTGCCCACCCTTATCATCAGCGCTGATAGTAGTCACATGAAACCCATTAAATGGTTGGTTAGCTATACCCAAAGTAGAAGCTTGATTTTCCCTAGTAGCTTTTATAGTAACCACTTTGCCCTCATGTGGAATCTTGATCATTTGGTGAAGAGTGGATAAAACTACTCCTAATTTATGGAACTAAGGTCTCCCTTATAGCACAGAAAAGTTGGCTGGTATTGGTAACACTATAAACTCTACCTCTGTATCAATTGGCCCTATCTTGACTACAACTTTAAAAGTACCCACCGCTGGTCTTCGAGAGTTGTCATAAGCTACGACCACCAACTTAGACTTGCTCAGCATAGACTCATCCAACCCAAAGGGGAAGTGCCAGAAGTGGGCATACATTGATGGAATACCCATCGTTCACCATTACACAAGTTGTGTTTATCGTTAACTTGCACCTTTATGTACAAAGGATGATTATGTTCTCTACCTTCAATGGGGAAGTCCCCATTAGTGTACACAATGTTCTCTTTTGCATTTCCTTTGACCATATCCAACAACTCTGAAGGTAAAATGTTAAAAGCCACAGCAAGTTCATATAAAGCCTCCACCAGTTTCTGTCTATGAAAGGGTGACTGCCTAAGCAAATCCTAGATAAAAATTTGAACAGGGGTTTTCTTTTGTTGTTTAAGAATTTGATCCTTCTCTAGCTCCCTTTCTGTAAGTGGCAATGGAGAATCTTGTTGTCTTTTTTACTTTCGGCACTATTCTCCCACTTTTAGTAATTAGCTTTACTTTCTGTTTCTCCTCTTCATCTTTAGAGTCCCACAAATATGTAAGGTCTTCTTTATCATCCTTGTTGTTCTCACTAGGTGACTCCCAACAATCAATTACACCTCTGGATGGTGTTCCCAGACTTGTCAAAATATTTACACCTTGTTCCACTTCATCTACTTATGACTATACAGGACAGGTAATGGCTAGATACTCATTGCCATACAAGTCATGTAACACATACCATTCGGGTGGGCTTAAACCAATCAATGATACTAGCGATGGCACTGCATTGTAATTTCCTTTCTTCTTATCTCTCTTATACAGATTAGTGATTTGTTTACTATCAATGAGATCCAGAATCCTATCCTTCAAAGTTTTGATAAGCCCAGTGATTGGGTTAACCTTGACATTGAGTAGGCTTAGCCAGTAATGGCTACAATTTTCCTTCTTTTATCAATCGGTCAAGTACCCATGATAAGGATCTACACAGGTTTAAATAGTACCTTTGAGTTATTTCAGTGGCAGATACCTCAGCTATTTTTCAAATAGTGGTTGTACCACTAGCTTTGCCAACCATACCTCTATATCCTTGTCGACCAAAACTAAAACCTGTACCACTAACGAAGCTTGCTTTTTTTAACAAGTACTCCCTTTACCCTCAATAGCGATATCTTTCAAGGACTCTCAATCCTTCAGCCCTTTTATCTTCAGACCATCTCTCAGATATGGGCTGACATTGCTGATAAAGAGCCTAATCTAATTAACAGTGTCAAGATATTTTTTCATTTTCATCACTTTATTCCTCTACTTCATCAGATACTCATGCAAGGATTTGTCCTGCTTCTGCTATAGCAATTTAAGATCTTTTAGGGTGACCACCATTCTAGTACTATAATCATAATATCTCAAAAATTATTCTATCCCAATCCTTCTTCGTGTGCCTATCCAACCTGTGATACCAGTTAATGGCAGAGCCTGTAAGATTAAGGCTGAAGTACTCAACCTTTTATCTTTTTGTGAGAGTTATGCCCTTCTCAACTGATGTATACTATTTTATATGGGCAAAAAGATCAGAAGTGCCATTAAATTTGGGCAAGTCAGGCATCTTGAACTGCTAAGGAAGTGCATCCTCATTCTCCAAATCCCTATCTTTCGAGATAACCACTTTACCAGCTAAAATGTATGAGCCATTGCCTTTATCTTTTCCTCCATTTCCTTTAGGACCAAATCCTCTACTCTAGATGACTTGCTTCTTGGGGCTTGTATCACTGTAGGTTCCCTTTCTTCCTTAGGAATGAAATCTTTCTTGAAAGAAAAACCTTTGTCCTTTTATTGTTCAATAGGAAAAACCTCGACATATGTCCTCTTGACTCAGTCATTAAAGAAGGTCTTATAGTAGCAACTACAACTAAAGTTCCCCCAATAACAACAATCTCTCCATGTGTAGTGGCAAGTGCTAAAAGCTGTACTAAATAGGTCATCATTTCAGTCATCATAGCCTTTATCCTTTTTTCAAATTCCTCAAACCTTTTGTCTAATTCCTGATTATCAAAAGCTCTTCTCTGCATTAGATCTAGCATTCCTGTACTTTTTGAGGTTAACTTAAAGATGTTTGCCAAACCCAAATAAGTCTCTGATGTTGATTCCAACAATTCTAAAGGAGGCATTTTTACAAGATGTTCGTCCGGACCCTTAAACCACTTAAATGACTCTATAATGGCTTCTATGATCTAAAATAATCCTCTAGTATCGCTCAGGTCTTCTAACTCTACCAAAATATCTATCTCCTTTGAATACATTTTAAATAACACTATTATCGCTTCACCCAGGGTGAATTCCCAAAGAAACTCAGGTTTATAACTAGTCAAATGAGGAATCCTAACTTAATTCTAAGGCCGTAGCATGTTTTAATGCAACCTATTTTTGAAAAAGATTAGAATGATTAATCATAAACACTTATTGATATTAAATTAAGCAAGTTATTTTCAGAGTAAAATATTGTGGTCCCTAGTGGAGTAACCATTATGACGCGCACCGAACCCAGTGGGCATCCAGTTTATTCTCGAAAGTCGGCTTTTAAGACTCAAGACCGAATAAAGGTTCATTTAACTTATGAAGGCTAGTCTCTTTGCAATAGTTAGGATCTTATTCCCATTAACTATTGATGATCAACCTACGAAGGCATCTGCTGAGCACCACAAATCAGGTATCATGAAGTTGCCACTTAATAAAATATTGCAAAAGTGAATTCTAACCTCAAGAAGCCGAAACATCTTCTCAAGCATTTTCATGGCAAAACATTAAGGGCACATTTCAAGCATATTAAAAGCCTGTAAAGTAATTGAAATAGCGAGATGAGAAAATATAGGCAATATTTACACTTATGGTAAAATAATCATGTAAAAACCTGGGAAATTTATTGAGCCCCTTTGAATGAGAACGTTGGTCATCGCATGCATATTTACAAAAAGATAAGATTTTAGGTGTATTTTGGATAAAAATGTGATAATTGATCTCTTGCAACTTCAGAAAAAGAATCGTGTTAATTTTAAGGTAAAAAAGTCATTCGTATTTATATAAAGAAACTATTAATTTAAATGTTATTTATTGATGAGAAATTGGGACATTGGTCCCTCTTATTATAAAAAAATCCCACTCAAACTTTTATAAAATTATTTAATGACTTTTTAGCTAAATGCTTGAAAAACGGTTTATTTGTAAATAAATAAAGAAAGGCATGAGAAACATACATAAACCGGACCATTTATTAATGTGGGAACATTAGTTTCCTCATGCATGTATACAAAATTTCTTATGCGATTTTTGGAATTAAAAACGGACATTGGTCTTTTTTTGTAAGAAAAAACCTAATTAATCAAGTAAAAAATATTTAATGTGGATTTTCTTGACTATCACATAAAAATTAATTTTTTAATAATTATTACAACCAATTTGCAACAAAAATAAGAAAATAATAATGCAAGCCCAAATACAAAAATAAAATAATAATTAAACTAGCAGGTGAGAAATTGATCTCGAACCAATTGGGGTCTTTAACTTCCCATTCTCCCACAAAGGAAAAAATATCACGTGGCACATCGGAAAAATGAAAAAGGGATATGAGTTAACAAAAGATGAGATCCAAAATAATTCAAGGTATTAAATAATACATAAATAAAATATAAAATATATTAACAATGAATAATAACGTTGAGATAAGGAAAAATTAGTAAAATTACAATACAACAAATATTATACAACTAATTAGAGCAAATAATAACAAATAAATATGGCAAAAGAAAGGAAATCAGAAAATCAAATCTAAAAGGCACAAAATGAAACTCACAACAAAAGAACAAAGAACAAAAGTGAGTCAAAGAAAAACTAAAAAGAGGAAAGGAACGAGTCACGGGCTAAAGGGTGAGTCACAACCTTGAATAGAGCGAGTCACGCCCCTTTCAGGAAAGTCACTAGGTGATCCAGAAATGAGTCATGGTGAGTCACGGCCTAAGGTTGTGACTCACTCAGGACTCAAGGTCGTGAGTCACACCTAGATCATCCAGTAACTACTAGAGTGACGTCGTGGCTACTCTAAAACCCTTTAAATGACAAAGTAGGCCATATTTAAGCATAAAAATTGCTCCAACCTTCCTAAAATCAAATTTAATGTATGAAATGGCCACTAAAATAGTTAAAAACCATTAATCAAAGAAAATACCATGTGAGACCCATAAGCTTAAAAGAGAGAAACTAACATGATAAAGACATAAATTCAAACTCAAACTCATGCAAAAGGAAAACTTCATGCATAAAGCTCACTAATACATATGGATAAGCTCCCAAAACATTCATTTAGACAAAGAGAATGAAAATAACATATTACAAGAAATGAAAGCTAAAAATAGAGCATGAGATAAACTATACAAAACATATAAAATAAGTATATACAGGAACAAAACATTTAGATCTACATGTACTAAATATTTTTGCCTCTTACATTACCTTCAGTAGAGTTATTCCAAAAACTAGTGTCATCACACTTTAGGCCTTTTTTTCTCCTTCTGCTTCTTTTTGTTTTCTTTGAAAACCAAGTAAAAATAGGGAGTTTGTTATTTTTTGTCTTATTCACCTCCCTACTTTTTCAAATTCTTTTCCTTTTTAAAAGGATTAAGTTCTCTCTCTTTTAAATGACCATCATTGGCATTAAATGTAGAGGATCAGGCCAACTAAAGTAGAAAAGATTTTCTTTTAAAAAACTAATCCTATGTTTCATAGGAAAAATTGCAATTTTGGGTAAAACGATTGAGTCATGGCCTTAACTAGTGAGTTAAAGGTGTGACTGGAAGTTGGGACTCCAACAAAAGCCTAAAAACCTAGTCACATGTAGAAATGGTGTGAGTCACAGGCTTAGGCCATAACTCGCTCATGACTCATACCTAATAACTCAAGTGGCAAGCCAAGGGGAAAGGGATTAAGTCACCCCAGCCATGACTCAAGAGTGAGTCATAGTTTTAACCCATTAATCAAGGTTGTGACTCACTTTTGAGTCTATTTTAAGCCTTTAAATGCACTCCTCTCACCAATTTGACAGAGAAAAAGCCGAGGCAAACCCCAAAACATTATTTCTTGACTCTTAAAATCCATAAAAGCTTTTAGAAAGACATCTTTTCGAAAACAAATGCCGAAGAAGTCCATAGTGCTTTTGCTTTCTGGCTACTTCAAAACAGCATTATCCTTATTAGGTAACTCCGAAAAAGACTAGCTTAGGAACAAGTGTCTATAAGGGGGCAAGTGGTTATGTGATTAACTTCATATCCAAGAAACCCTAATATACACAAAATTTTTTCCAAAGACCACAAGTTGTCATGCGATGCAATTAATTCCAGATCCAATTAACCCTAACATATATAAAATTTTATGCAAAAATTGCAACAAAGTTGTCTTTAAATCAACGAATCGCCTTTTAAGTAAGGCATAGCTGTAGAAGCCAAATCACCTTCAAACCAAGGTATAACCATAGAAATGGAATCGCCTTTAAACCAAGGTATAGCCATTAGAGTGGAATCACCTTCAAACCAAGGTATAGCAATAGAAGTGGAATCGCCTTCAAACCAATGTATAATTATAGAAGTGGAATCACCTTCAAATCAAGGTATAGCCACAGAAGTGGAATCACCTTCAAATCAAGATATAGCTACTACAGTTGAACCACCTTCAAATTAAGGTATAGCCATAGAAATAGAATTTCCTTCAAACTCAAATATAGCTACATAAGCAGAATTGCCTTCAAATTAAGGTATAGTTGCTAGAGTGAAATTGCCTTCAAATTAAGGTATAGCTACAGAAGTGGAATCACCTTCAGATCAAGGTATACTAGTAAGAAACGAAATCACCTTCAAACCAAGGTATAGCCATAAAAATGAAATTACTTTCAAATCAAGGCATATCGTAGAAGCATAATCGCCTTCAAATAAAGGTATAACCACTAGAGTGAAATCGCCATCAAGTTAAGGATATGCCATATGCTGGCATTGGTTGCTCATTCATCACTACTGTAAGCCTTCTTAAGAAGCAACCGGGAGGTTGCCTCTTCAAGTAAGCATCTCTCTCTCCCTCACTTTGAAGTTTGGCTCACTTAGGAACTCTTGTGTACTAGCCTCCCCAAAGTTGGGAGAACCTATAGACATTAAGTCCTGAAGAGGTTTTTGTTAGGGTTATCTAATAAGGAAAACTCCATTTTAAACGATAGCAGATCAGGGATTCTAAAGTATTTTTTATATTATAAAACCTTTTTGAAAAGTTTTATGCTTAGTTCGAGTGTTCAAGGGAAGTAAAGGGATGAATAATGAGAAATACTCCTAATTATGGGGCTTAAAGGTTATTTTTAATGACTTTTTGGCCTTGCACACCCATGCAATAAGGGAATATTTGTATTATTTGGCCAATTGCTAAATTGATTGCCATTTTTAGGTTGCATGCTCGTGCAAACTACTTGTAAGGTTGTGCATGTTAAAGATTTTTCTTTTCTAGGCTCAATTTGGCAAGTTAAATGTTGCACTTGATTTGCAAATCCATTACTGCGATGTAAATTTATTACCCTAGTCTCTAAGACATAGATAGAGTGAGTAGGGTGTTCAACATAGGAAATCTTTGAGTAGCTTTGTATTAATCAAGAAGGTACTAAAATGGATAGGCAAATGCAATAGATTGAAGTTGATTTACTAATTTCCTAAGATTGATCAAACTATAAAAAAAAAACTAAACTTTACTTTTAGCTAAACTAATACAATTCAATTATGTTATCAGAATTACAAGAATGAATTGGTTAAGTAAGAGATTCATTAATTTAACATAAATGCATGTAAATTATTAGAGAATATGGCCTACTCTCCTTAAGTGTAATTCTCATTATCAAATAAGGGTATTTCCATTTAGAGTCCACAAGCACTCTTATGACATTATGGAGATAGATGAAAACCATGAAGTTCTATGCCTATTCTTGTACCCTCAAAATGAAACCCTTATCTCCAAGTGATTCCTATTCTTTAAGTAAATTCAATTGCTTTTCCACCAAAATGCCCCAATTCTCATTGCAAACAAATTGATTAACAAGTTACATTTGGTGATCAAGCATAAATAACACATTAAACACACAATTAGATTTAAATCATTCATGCATTAAATAAGATAAGGTTGTAAAAGATAAATTTATACTTGTAATCCTAATTTAAAAAAAAACTTAGCCTAAATACATTGTGTTAAAAGCAAACAAAATACAAAAAAAATAACACCAAGCAAATAACTAAAGAGAAAGAGAAAAAAATGGTTAATGACTCCTTAATGCATCTTCAAAAAAATATTTGGTTAATGAATGACCTCTTTGAATCCTTTCTCTTCCTTGGAGTTTTTCCTCATAATCTTTTTGAATTTAGTTTGCAATTAATTAGTAGTTTTCTCATGCCCAAAATAAGGTTAACTTCATGTATTTATAGGCCTCAAAGTCTCCCATTTGGTGCCTTTTCGAAAAGGGGTGTAAATATGAAAGCATGCTTGAAGGGTTGTGTTGGTTGGCATGAGTCGATATGACTTTTAGCTTGTCACAACTTGGCATAATAAGGCACGAGTAAACATAGAAAGGCTCTATAATTAGCCAACACACTCTAAAACAAGTCGGCACAGCCTTAAATCCTTCCTTTTATTCTTTATCCTTCAATTCTTTAAGCCTTGCTTGCCCTCAAGCAAGGATCCTAAAGTCTAAGTGCAAGAATTAGCAAGAATACTTATCTTCTCAAAATAAATATAGCCTTCCCTAAGATCATCTTGAATATAAAAGAGTACTCAAAATAAAGTAGCCAACAACTAATTTCCAATACTTAACAAGGATAGAGTAGACAAGTTGCATAGCATATACAATAAATTTAGTATACTATCTCAAGTTATTAAAATCAAAATCAAGAACACAAAGTTAATAGTCTATTCAAGCTAATCAACTAAGATGAACAATCTTTAAGCTTAGGAATCTTAAGAACAAACGTAGCCATTGGGATAAGGGTTAAGCTTAGAAAAGTAACTAAACATCCTATAGACTTTGAAAATAACAACAAGAGATAGTAAGAAAAACTTAAAGCATATAATACATAAAACTTAAGATTCTAACAACTAAGCATAAAAAGGAAAGCTATTGACCTTGCATTGACAAGCACTTGAATCATAAATAAGATAAACAAAGGAAAAACTAGGCATATACAACACCTTTATCCTATAACCTAGCTATATCACTATATCCTGTATTATTAAACCTGCTTTACTATGCTACTATGACATTAACTATACTATACAGAGATCTTATAAGAAAAACTTAAGCCATAACATATGAACTTTAAGAATAATACTTTACTTACATATGATTCTTTTAAAACATTACAATATTTGCATATACTAAGTGACTGTATTATACAAAAATTTCCAAAAATCAATTAAAACCTCCAAACAAAAATCAACCCAATATAAAGACTATATACTTTCCAATTGTCTAAGACTTGTGTTAGCTGCAGATATTATCCCGATGAAGAAGTCTTATCTGGACAACCTACACTAATAAAAACCCATGCTAGGCTATATAGCTTAGTGGGAAACATAAAACATGTAGATGACCTCTTTCAAAAGTCATCAAAACACATAATTATGAAAGCACAATTGTCTTTGGACATACTCTCATATTTCATATCTTTGTTATTTATAACTTTAGCTTATTTGCTAGTTTTATGTCTCTATCTAGCATATGATCATATTATCACTCAAATATTTACCTTATCATACCTAAAGTTACACATGTTTCAACAAAACTAAAGTATACCACAGGAATATGTTCATCAATCATGCACATCCATTATGCATTCACAACTTGATTGTTCTTACATGCAAGGGGACACTTATGTCACTCATCAATGTCAAATAAGAATAGCTAATAATAGAATATGTGGATTAATCAATATGTTATTCTAAATCATCAACCATACACATATTCTTATACATATAACTTGCCATCCTAAGTATAGGAAACACTTTACATCAATGATTATTTAAATGCAATATTAAAATACTATGTCTATATATTATATGCAAATTTTACTCGTTATCATATTTGTCCATATATAATATCTGTATATTAAAATACTATGTCTATATATTATATGCAAATTTTTCTCGTTATCATATTTATCCATATACTATTCATTGATTTATATGAAAATCATATGGAACTCAAGTCAAGAATTATCATATTTTCTCTTTCCTTTAGGTTTACATGACATTTTTCTTTACTTTGTATTAAGCTTGTACTTTTCTAAAGAAGCGGATAACGGGTTAAACTATAGTACCCGAAGGTACAAATAAGATACCCGAAGGTATTAAACTTTAGACCTAAATAGGGCTGAACTATACTATTGACTGATCAAGCGAACCCAAACGAGGTCGGTTAACAACCCAAATTGGCCTATTTATGACCCAAACGGGACAATTTCTATACCTTATGACCCAAACGGGGTTGAAACTATACTATCATAACTGTAAATTAGCCTTATAGGTATACCTATTTATCCACATCCTAGACACAACGCTGGCGGTTAAATCCCTTTACTTTATCTTTCTTCACTTTAATATACTCAGCACAATCATATACATAAATGTATATATATACTCATGTTTAACTATGTACAAAGTAATCATTCATGGATTCATATGTAAACTTTCTATAAGCATGTTATCATGTATTTGCATGAGGATTATTATACTATACTTGCAATCGGTTTAAAGGCATGTAGCTCTTACTCATATGTATGATGGTGATAACTAACATCATACTATATTGAGTTTCTTTTATCAAATTCTATGTATATGCATAATATATCTCATTTTTTTCAAGCATACACTTTGATTAAAAACCACATTTTAAATATGCTTATATTCCATGCTTGTACATTTTATCATACTTGTGTGTGTGTGTGTAAAGATATAATCTTACACTAACTTAAGAGCATAAGCAATTGTACTCATTTGTATTATTTCAATAAACAATTAAGATCATGTCAGCTAATATGCAACTCATATGAACTTGTTGCTTTAAGTTCATTGATGGTTTATAATATAATGCCATCAAACTTCCATGTAATTATAAAACTTGTAAGTCCAATTTCATTGTTAAACTATTCTAAAGATCATTTGATTATACACTATAAACACCTCAAAATCAATAATTACACACATTATGTTTGGTGTAATAAACAGGAAGTTGTTTAAAGCAAACTAACATCAAGCAAATTACTTCTCCTTTATACATGTGAAATTAACATTTCAAACTATAAGCATATCAACAATTGTATGAAATCAATATCAGTCATGTATATTCTAGAGTGTATAATTATTTAGGCATATAAATATTATCCCATTATAACATCTTAATCTTGTTAGTACATAAAAGTGTAAGCATTCAAGTATTCCTATACTATTTCATATAGACAATCAAGGTCATTTAAACATGTTATTTTTAATTTCATGATACACTATAAAGTTAGTATCTTTTTCTAAATTTATAAAGCATGGGATAATTAAATCACCTCATTAAATCACTTTAAAATCATTCAATTACATTTTGCTCACAAAATTCCACTAACAGTTTCTAGTAACTAACTTACACACTAATTTAGACGTATTAAACAAAATTTTTAGGAAAAGTGATCTTATAAAAACTTATTCCTATATTTTTTCAATTTCTAGAACATCAAAAATCAACTCATTATCACCTCTAAATCGCAAGATAATTAAGAAACACTACTAGCTATTCCCACTAACAAGGCCATAGGTATATCTGACTTCAAGCCATCATATGACCAACTTAAACACAGATTTAAAATTCGATTTCCTCATATGGAAGTCTAGTTTCTAACTAGACTAGAATTTTTCAATTTTTTGTACTACAACACAAATTATAAACAAAACAATCCTATTAGGTCAAACTAACTCAAAGATAGATTTTAATACCACATTGAAAATTTGTAGAATAAAAATAGGTGCAGAATTAGACTAACATTCCTTAATAAGAATTATGCTCTTATATGTCTAGTTTATTCATAATTTTTCTCATAGCATTTAAACCTCTTTACTAAGAATTATGTTCGAAATACTGCCATCTACTCACTATAACTGGACAGTAGCACACATCTAGCTTCAACTTTAAATTAAGCATACTTAAGGGCAAAATAAAACTCAAGTTTCTTCTCCAAAATTATAGGTCCATATCTTAGGTGTAATTGCCAACTATAAACACCTAATTTAGAGTTGTATAATTCAAAATATGCTCAAAATATAGAAACCGATTCTTAGTGAACCTACACAAAATTCTACTTCTTTAGTCTTCAGCAAATGAACGCATGCAAGGTATAAATCTTTATATCCAACTTTATAAATATATTACTAATTCAAAATACATTCATTACACATGTTAATCCACATTTCCATCCATAATAATTACATACGAAATGAATAGAATTCCCAAACATTTCATGCAACACCAAATCTTCCATTAAATCCTCTTTTTCCACTACAAGAAAAAAGGCTTATAAGGCCAGGAATTTTGGTCCATAAAAGTATCAATCCGATCCCTAAAAGTGAATAAGGATCAAATAATCCAATCGCCATCCGGTCATTACAGGCTCCATTACTAATGACCAATAAGGACCAGTTGGTAGTTTTAATAACCGATCATAACACTAAAAAGTATCAAGGACTGAATTTCTAGTCCCTGATGGAGAGCAACAAATGCATGACCAAAATTTTAAGGACCAAAAATCTAGTCTCTAAAAATTATTAAGTACCGAATTTTTTGTCCCTAATAAGTAAGCTCTTGTGATTTATTTAACTTTTAAGGACCAAATATTCTATCACTAAAAGTCTAACAAAAACCAATTTTCTAATATATATATATATAATTTATAATGAATTCACTGCAAATATAGAGTTTAACATCCAAAATACCAATATATGAACCAAAGTATTGTTTATACAACCCATCTCCCTAAAATTAATACCTAACAAAATAGATATTTACAATGTCCTAACAAAGTAATCATTAACATTCGTATGAAGGTCAAAATCAATAAATTGTCCTCCAAATCAAGAGCAATCAGGAGTGTTCATATTGCAAAGACCATGCCCTAAAAACATTATCCAAAGCCTCTCTTAGTAATTGATTTGGAAAAAGTGCAAACGATGATGTAAAGCCCAAGCAACAAACATTCTTATCATACTCCCTAAAAGAATCATTTAGTGCACACGAAAATCAATGCAAGAGTACAATATTTAAACCACTCAACAATTATAAAACCAACTGAAAGGCATATTACATATTTGAAGCAAATTACCGAGAAGTAAAGCACATCAGATACCTTTTAAAATTAACTCTTACACCACTCTTCTTCACCTATTATAACATTTAGAACCAAAGGTTAAAGATATCGACAACAACACCAACCTTTTGTAAAATGCTTAAAGTTAAAAAAGAATTATAGTAGAAAGCATCTGTAATCTGAAACAAATATATAACATGGCAGAATTGTAAAACCAAAAATAAATGATGATAATAAGATATAAAAAAATAGAGTACTGAATCAAAGTTTGATAATCTTTCGGTTAGAAATATAGATAGATTTAATTTAGCACAAATTTACTGTAATTATATTCATATATACCTGGGCGACAAAAAGGCCTAGATCATCTCTGATTCCAGTTTTAATAAGAAAAGAATATCCCCAAAATCATTAATATATAAATAAAAAAATCTTCAACTTTTAACTTAAAAAAAGATACAAAAATTTTAGAAGAAAACATAAGATTATTACTATCTGAAACAACCACTTTGTCGATGTATAAAAACCTAATGCTCTTGATTTGCTTGATATTATCAGGATAATAATATAAAATATAAAAGGAGCACTAACTCTTGTAGAAATAATTTCGCCTTCAGGGGTCATTTCTTGTAAAAAAGGTAAATCATTAAAGCGGAATCACAAATTAATTTAACCATGACATCTTTTTAATATTTAGATTGATGAAAATGCATTTCATGCATATGTTTACACAATTAAGCACTATATATCATTTATTATAACCCTAAATATTTAGTAAAAAATTGGAGTTGTTTAAAAAAACATGTAGGGGAATCACTTTTAACAGTGTGGATGTGCACAAAAAAATGTGTAACACATACAGAAACTATAATCCCCTACCAACAATTTTCTTCATCAATGCATTTCCAGCATCTAAAACCTGTTACTTCATGAGAAGGTCCCATTTGACCAAATAGTATCGCAACTTAAGAATCTTAGTGGCTAATGCATCAAGCCACCCTTAGATTCAGTATATTATGAATTAGTTCTCATTGACATAGTGCAAAACTCATGGAAGTTTCAACCCTCATTAAAAATGAATCAGAAAAAGGGAACAAAAAAAGGACCAGCACTAAAATAAATGGCAAGATAGACCTATCCATCTATCCTCTAGTATTAATATAACAATAATGAATCTTATAAAGTACAATCTTTACTTGCTTTGATAGAATCATGAATCTATAATAAGACCTACACATGCATTAATCTAACATATACATTAAAATTTTCCAACTTCATTTGTAGGTTCAGATTTTTAGTTCCATCTCAACTCCCTTAAGCAATTTGGGTCACATAACCAACTCAATTAGGCAACTAAATTGCTAATCTTCTAGATAAAAATGTTGTTCCACCAAAGATGAATTCTACTTAAATTTAGAAATATATCCTTCTTGCTACTCCCATTTTAAAAACAACTCTTCTTATTTATTTATTTTTTTAACTGTGAAATATGATAGATTTCAAATCAAGAATAATTACTTAAAACAATTCAATCCATAAGAAGTAAACTTGTATTCATTGAATGAACAAAATGAGTATTTTTTGCATACTCAATTTTCTCCTTGTGATTTGAGAAATTCTTATTCAAACTATAAAGCAGGTGAAAGTTTTTTAGGATTGTATCATAATTCACACAAAAGAAAGAATATAACATCTACTAGAAATGTTGTACTAAGAAAAACATATTATAATTGAATAATCTCAATCTGAATTTCCCTTAAAAGTTTGTCCTCCATTGTTTTAGAAGAGAAAACGTTATCTACAAAATCTAAGCAGTAGATTCTATTTTGGTTACAGTTTAAACAAAATTTTATTTCACTTGAATGAATATAAAATTTGAACTAACTTTGTTCACCTGTAATGACAAACCAACAGCCTGGAATTTAAAAAAAAATTTAAAGATCAAACACATGCTTGCAGCCTTGACATTGGAGCCTCAGAACAATCTTCTTGGTGGTTTTAGATTGCACGAAAATTACCAAAAATTCAAAGGTTAGGCCTACTACCTCCTTGTATTTATGGATTAAATTGATGCTAAAACAATTAAGCCCAATATCTACTATATACGAATCAGTCATTCGTATATTACTAAAAGAAAATGTACACACCAAATGCATATTAGTTATTACCTTTTTGTGGAAAGTAGGCTCTGTCTAGCCACCATAACTAGATTGTTTATGATCACAACACCTCTTCCCCTGAGCAGAAAGGCTATCTTTCCCCTTCTTGTACTATGTGACCTTATATATGCAAGGTGTGCTTACAACATTCCTTGCTTTTGGCGTAAGTTTTCTTTGTTTTGGGGATATTAACCTATACAACTAGACTAACTATTAAACACTACAAAACTAATAAGAAATTATTATATAAGGAGAGCATTAGAACAAATAGCCATTTAACACTTGTCATCCAACATAGGATTGGCCCAAATTCTAACTTGGCATTCTTAGATTCAAAACTAATGCAAAGAAAAAATACACCCAACAATGAATCACAAAAAAGGATCAGTAAAGACCAAATCCCAAATAAAAATAAAGACTTTGAGCACAAAACATTCTTTTCAAATGCCAAAAGATTAACTCAAATTACAAACACATTTCTTCTACAAATCCCAAATGATTATATGTGACTTTAATAGAGGCAAGTAATAGAAGTTGCAGTTTTAAAATGATATAAATTGTTTCTAAGCTAATCACTATTACTAATTTTAGTTTTTTAGTTTCTTGTTTGAGGAATAAGAAAAAGAAATCAATAGTAAATAGATAACTCTAAACTAAATCGTACATGGCCTATTTTCTTAATCATATAATCACCAGCTAACTTTGTTTGCTACATTCAAAACCCAAATAAAATCAACTACGAAAACAACAAAGGGCGGGAAAAAGATGAATATATGCAAAATTTCACAAAACCGATAATTGAATTCAAGCAAACAATAAGATGAAACATCTAGAATAGAGAATAAGTAGAATTAAGCTCCCCATTATGCTCATCCTTCAGAAACAAAAAAGCAATTCATAGCCTTAGATTTCACTATCATCAATATATGACAAAAACAAAAGGATTAAAAGAAGTTGGTTACCATCTTTAAAGAGTCTTCCCAAGAATAAACCTCCAAACCAAACTTCTCAATCTCTTCTTTTTATTTAGGTGCGACCTTGTCAAAGCTCACAATTGATGCGAAAAGAAATAAACCAACATATATTTGTGAAATATATGAAAGGAAAATAAACTTTTACACAGATAAACTTACTTTTCATGTCCTTTTTAGAGTTTGGAAATGTTTTCAGTAGCCAAAAGTAGAGGAAACTACAATTTAGTAAAGACTTTAAGCATATAAAATGGAAAATAAAAATAAAAAAATTCACCATTTGCACAATAATAAATGACATATCCAAAATACTCTAAACCAAAAATTATAGACAAGATTAATCAAAAAGAAAATTAAAATTAATTTATTTTCACTTATGAGATGATATCTCATCTCCGAAATTTAAAAATGGGAGGAGGAAAAGCAAAAAATAAAAAATAAAAAATCAGAACAAAAAAGGAAAAAGAATACAATAGATATAATAAGAACCGAGAGAGAAGAAGAAAGTAAAACAAGAACACTTGATTCATCATTTAAAATTAGAGCGGGTAGCGAGTTTGTTGGATTTAACAAAGCAAATTGGGATGAAATGGCAGAGAGAGCTTAAGGCACCAAAGATAGCATTAAACTCTTTAAGTTTTTATTTTAATTCTTTTTACTAAAAGAGAGGTGGGAGACACAAATACTTTTAGTGCCAAAATGAAAGCGGGATAAGTAATCAAGAAAGGAGGAGAAAACTTACAACACTAATCGTAGGAAATCGATCGACAGAGGACGAAGGAGGATGAAAAACTTCATCGCAGAGTAGAGGACATGCAATGGTGTTTTCTACTAGTAGAGATTTAAGGTTTCTTTTCAATAAATTATTTTAAGTGCTTTTACAGAAAAGGTTCTAAAGGGCAAAAAAATAAAGCAGGATACGCTCCCACGTGTGACTTTATAATTAGGGACTGGATTTTTTAGTTTTAGGGATTGTAAATTTTTACCTGCCCCATTTAGTGTTACAAAAATGAGAGTAGATAAAGGGAAAATATTTCGGTCTTTATTATTATACATTCAGTGATAGGAAACTTTTACCTTCATTAATTTTGGTCACTAATACCTCATTTTCTTGTAATGTCCCTTGACTCCTTCTTCTTCTTCTTTCCTTGCTATGACATTTCTTAAAGATCCCTTATTATAAATCCTCACATGCTAACTTACAGCAACCAAAGATGTGCCAAGGAGTGAAGAGTCCTAATTCTTCAATTAAGGAGAAGGAGAAATATTAAGGTTCTAAAGAGAGAGTACAAGAGAAAGGAGTTTCATTTCTTTTCTTAGTCTCCTTTAAATTGCTGTCAAAACCACCAATAAATCCCACTCTCACTCTTCTCTCTCCTACATGCAACCCTTATAAATTTAATTGAAGAAGGAAATTTTCCTTTTTGCTCCCTCAATTTCTTACATGTTAAAAATATATCCCCTTTTGTTTCTTTCTTTCAATTTTGTCCCTATTCTTATTTTCTTTCCTTTAATTACACCCCAACTTCCTTTTTTTATTGAAATTGACCTACTAAATCACACTTAGGTCATAATTGACAACTTAAATTTATTTTGTTCAAATTATATGCATGGTAAAATAACTATTTTACCCTCTTTCAATTAAGATAATAATTTTTAATGTCTTAACTTATAATACTTCAATTAATTAAGCTTAATTAGACCTTAATATCATATTAATTCCTATGAATCCTCCTAAGGCCAATGTTAGGTCCTTACAATTCTCTCCCTCTTAAAGAATTTTGTCCTCGAAATTCATACCTATGATATTCACCAATTCCATCACTTGCATATCTATAACTCTGTTTATGCCACAAGCAAGCTTTATCCAATACTATCCTTTTTTACTTCTCTTGTACTTGACATTATCACATTTACATTTCTTTACTTTATCACACTTAAATTCTATCTAACTTTATCTCTTTATAACTATAACATTCTCTTGATATAATAGCAATGTTGTGCTCAGTGTACATCTTGTTAGTTTCCTCTTTCAGTTGGGGCCTATACATATGATATAATGTTTTTCATTTCTTGACCAATGATATGGGATGTTATACTATAAGAAAATGATGATTTCATGTATACAATAGAATACAAATGAATATTCTCATGTAATGCACATGTTTTGCCTCATCCTATACTATGAAATGTTCAATTAATTGCCCACACTTGTTAAGGAAACACTGACAGGTATACAGAGCATCATAACCAATCTGAACTTATCCTCAAACCAACTTCAAATATAGACAACCGTATTAGATAAACTATTTCTCATGTATCTAATTGATATAATCTTTATATACTATATTAACACATTTATATTATAATCTGAATATTGGTCATATATATATATATATATATATATATATATATACACACATCATATACTATTCTATCTGAAATTAGGACCTCATTAAATATATCACCTTTACTGTTACCAAAATAGGGACATAGATCTCACCTATAACTTAAACATGCCATCTTCAAAAACTTTCCTCCTATCTAATATTCCAAAAATGCATATATGCATTACCATTATCAGAATCTATTAATACACATAAATAAATATTATAAGAGGAGAGGATAAATACCAGAAACTTCTTCGATGATATCTCATTTCATTAGAACTTCAGTCTTACCTATTCGTATCTATATAATTAATCCTACCGATATGTCCTTTTCACTATGATCTACCTCTTTCTTCTGAGGTACAATTGTAACATTATACTTCTTTTTGCTTATAAGTGATGTACCACTTTTCTTTTACTTGTTTTCACTTTACACTCTTAGTTCTATTTCCTTGAGTCTCACATTTCCTTTTGACATCCCTTAATATCCTACGATCAAATAACTCTTATAAAATCTGAGTCAAACAGTGGTTCATTTCCAATAACTTACTACTATAGAAGCCAATATCTCAAAACAAAATACAACAGTAAAAAAATTGAGAACAATTAAATTTAAAACCCCGAAGTTGTTAACTTTTTTAATCTTTTTTTTCCAATTTCTTTCAACTTATCCATCTTTCAATCTATAACAAAGCAAAACAGGGATATCTACAATAAACCAACACTCTATAACTTCCTATGATAATAATTTCTAGACTCTTATTGGCCAAAAACAACTAAACCTTTGCTCTAATACCACTAATTGTAACACCCTTATCTTATAACCTAGCTATATCACTATATCTTGTATAATTAAACATGTTTTACTATGCCATTATGCCATTAACTATACTATACATAGATCTTATAAGAAAAACTTAAACCATAACATATGAACTTTGAGAATAATACATTACTTACATATGATTCTCTTAAAACATTACAATATTTACATATACTAAATATTTGTACTATACAAAAGTTTCCAAAAATTAATTAAAACCTCCAAACCAAAATCAACCCAAAATGAAGACTATATACTTTCTAATCATCTAAGACTTGCATTGGCTATATTGCCTCAAATATTATCCTTGAGAAGAAGTCTTATCTTAACAACCTACATGGATAAAAACCTGTGCTAAGCTATATAGCTTAGTGGAGAACATAAAACATGTAGATGACCTCTTTCAAAAGTCGTCAAAACACATAATCATAAAAGCATAATTATTTTTGGACCTATAAACTAATCATTTAAATTACAAGGCTATGATCACACATTTCAAGGTATTATACAAATACATTTAACTCTTATATACCACTTCTTCACTTATTAACAATCCACTTAATTATTATATATTTACTTTCTTATATCAAATATTTATGTATCCTTAAGTTTTTAAATCTCAATTTAACTCTTTTGTTCTCTATCATTTGTACTTATTTAATCTTAGAGTTAATTAATCTTCCTAGTATACATGTAATACCTAAGATAGACTTATAGAAAACTCGATTAATTAATCATACAAGACTAAACATCATTGCACTATACTATTTTCTTGTTTATTATACCGATTATTAACTGTCTGCACATGTTATCAATTTTATACTTTTAGTCTCCCTAAATACTAATATACATCTACATCTCATCTTTCATATCTTTGTTATTTATAACTTTAGCTTATTTGCTAGTTCTATGTCTCTATCTAGCATATGATCATATTATCATTCAAATGTTTACCTTATAATACCTAAAGCTACACATGTTTCAAAAACACTAAAGTACATCACAGGAACATGTTTATCAATCATACACATCAATTATACATTCACAACTTGATTGTTCTTATATGGAAGGAGTCGTTCATGTCACTCATCAATGTCAAATAAGAATAGCTAACAATAGAATATGTGGATTAATCAATATGATTAGTCTAAATCATCAACCAAGCACATATTCATATACATAAAACTTGTCATCCTAAGTATAGGAAACACTTTACATCATTGATTATGTAAATGCAATATTAAAATACTATGTCCGTATATTATATGCAAATTTTACACGTTATCATATTTATCCATATACCATACATTAACTCATATAAAAATCATATGCAACTCAAGTCAATAATTATCATGTTTCTCTTTCCTTTAGCTTTACATAAAATTTTAATTTATTTTGTATTATTAAGCCCCGCACTTTTCTAAAGAAGTGGATAATGGGCTAAACTATAGCACCCGAAGGTACAAATAAGATACCCGAAGGTATTAAACTTTAGATCCAAATAAGGCCAAACTATACTATTGACTGGTCGAGTAGACCTAAATGGGGTTGGCTAATAACCGAAACAGAGCTATTTATGATCCAAATGGGACCATTTATATACTTTATGACCCAAACGGGCTCAAAACCATGCTATGCAGCTGCAAATTACCTTTATAGGCATGCCTGTCTATCCACATCCTAGACACAATGCAAGTAGTTAAATCTCCTTACTTTATCTTTCTTTGCTTTAATTTACTCAGCTTAATCATATACATAAATGTACATATATACTCATGTATAACTATATACATAGTAATCATTCACAGATTCATATGTAAACTTTTGTAAGTATGTTATCATGTATTTGCATAAGCATTATTATACTATATTTGTAATCGGTTTAAAGGTATGTAGCTCTTTCACATATGTATGATGATGATAATTAACATCATACTATATTGAGTTTCTCTTTATCAAATACTATGTATATACATATTATATCTAATTTATAGAGTTAGCATCAACTTAAAGATAGATTTAAACATGTTGTTTTTAATTTCATGATACACTATAAAGTTAGCATTTTTTTCTAAATTTATAGAGCATGACATGACTAAATCTCCTCATTAAATCACTCTAAAATCATTCAATTACACTCTGCTCAAAAAATTTCACTAATAGTTTCCAGTAACTAATTTGCACACCAATTTAGACATATTAAACATAATGTTTAAGAAAAGTTATCTTCTACAAACTTATTCCTCTATTTTTATAGTTTTTATAACATCAAAAATCAACTCATTATCACCTCCAAATCACAAGATAATTAAGGACCACTACTAGTTGTTCCCACTAACAAGGCAGTAGGTATATCAGATTTCAAGCCATAATATCATCAACTTAGAGATAGATTTAAAATTTAATTTCTTTATGTGATATTTAGATATAAAAAGTCTAGTTCTAACTACACTATAATTATTCAATTTTCTAATCTACAACTCAAATTATAAACAAAACACTCTTGTTAGGTCAAACTAACTTAAAGACAAATTTTAATACCACATTGAAAATTCGTAGAATAAAAATGGGTACAGAATTAGACTAAAATTTCTCAATAAGAATTGTGCTCCTATATATCTAGTTTTTCCATAATTTTTTCTTATAGCATTTGGACCTCTCTACCAAGAATTATGTCCGAAATACTACCATCTGCTCACTATAACTGGATAGTAGCTCACATCGAACTTCAACTTTAAATTAAACATACTTAAGGGCAAAATCAAACTCAGTTATCTTCTACAAAATTATAGGTCTATATCGTAGGTGTAATTACCAATAAGAAAAACCAAATTTAGAGTTGTATAATTTGAAATATTCTTAAAATACAAAAATCGGTCTTAGTGAACCAACACAAAATTTAACTTTTTTAGTCTTCATCAAATGAACACATGCAAGGTATAAATATTTAGATCCCATATTTATAACTATCTTACCAATTCAAAATACATCCATTATACATTTTAATTCACATTTTCATCAATAATAATTACGTGCAAAATGAATAAAATTCCCAAACCTTTCATACAACACCAAATCTTCCATCAAATCTTCTTTTCCCTTGACTCCTTTTTCTTTTTCTTCTTATTCTTCTTTTCTTGCTATGGCATTTCTTGAAGATCTCTCATCAAAAATCCTCACATGATAACTTAAAGCAGCTTAAGAATGTACCAAGGAGTGAAAAGGCTAAATTATTCAATAAAGGAGAAGGAGAAATATTAAAGTTCAAAAGAGAGAGGTGGAAGAGAGAGTATAAGAGAGAGGAGTTTCATTTCTTTTCTTAGTATCCTTTAAATTGTTGTCCAAACCACCAATAAATCCTAGTCTCACTCTTCTCTCTCCTACATGCCGCCCTTAAAAAATTAATTGAAGAAGGAAAATTTCCTTTTTGCTCCCTCAATTTTTTGCTTGTTAAAAATCTATCCCTCTTTGTTTCTTTCTTTCAATTTTGTCCCCATTCTTACTTTTTTCCTTTAATTACACCCCAACTTCCTTTATTTTATTGAAATTGACCAACTAAATCACACTTAGGTCACAATTGACCACTTAACTTTATTTTTGTTCAAATTATACACATGGTAAAATAACTATTTTACCTTTTTTTCACTTAAGATAATAATTTTAAATGTCTTAACTTATAATAATTCAATTAATTAAGCTTAATTAGACCTTAATATCATATTAATTCCCATGAATCCTCCTAAGGCCAATGTTGGGTCCTTACAGCATAAGTGTAAAGAAGATAAAATAATGCAACACTATAGAATAACACACATGCATGAAAACATCAAGCAAAAATAAGAACATGCAAACAAAAACATGAACAAACTAAAGATATAAACATAAATAAAATAAACTTCCCTTTCCCCATACTTAAAATTTCTCATTGACCCTAATGTGAAGCCAAAAGCATAAAAGGGTAAGGAAAAGAAAAACTTCCCTCATTCATCTAAAGGAGATCAGCAAGGATAACAAATTTGCCTACCTTGGTTGGCATATTCTCAGCAATGCTAAGAGGGTAGGTAATAGATTTATTAGCCATAGATAGGCACATATTAGTAGGCTTAAGTTTACCTAAATCAAGATGCTTATAAATGGAATAAGGAATAAGGCTGGCACTAGCACCCATATCATATAAAACTATATCAAAGTAAATACCACCAATGACATAAGGAACTATAAAACAACCAAGGTCCTTAAGCTTTGGTAGAGACTTAGAGTACATAGCTTTAAACTCTTTGATAAATCTGAATTATACTATATTATTAGTGTATTTTAATGCATTTATTATGTTAATTTAGATTAATTTGGTTAATTTAGTGTTTAATTTCTTAAGTAGCATTTTATAAGCTTAATTGGTTAATTTGATGATTTTAGGTGGGTAATTGAAGAAAAAAAGAAGTTACAAAGGCAAAAGTGTAATTTTAGCATTTAAAGGTTTTTATAAAGACAACATGCATCATATAATCCAGAGCCTAGTCACTCAGTAGAGTGGATTACTCACTCTATCGAGTCACCTAAAGAGGAAAATGAGAAGTTTTATTGATCATTCCAGAGAGTAACCACTCGGTGGAGTGAGTTTTCACTCTACATAGTAGGAAAAGACAAAAGGCCACTCTGTAGAGTGATTTTTTCACTCTATCGAGCCAGAGAATTAGAATTGCAATCAAATTCTTTTGTTTTCCTAAAATAAGAAGTTTGAAGCCACCAAAACTCCCTCTTTGCAAGCTATAAAAACGTCTGAACATCGGAGATGGGGAGTAGGGGAGGAGAATTACGAATTTTACTTAGTTTTAACCTAGTTTTCTTTAGTTAATTTTGTACAATAGTTTAGCTTAGTTTTTCTATTTTTCTTAGTTTACAAGCCTTGTAAAGACTCAACCTTTTTATTGGTGTGCGGATAAGTCATCAAGAGCAAGTTTAAAGCTTCATAAGTATTGTATCTCTTTAATTTATTTTTCTTTCATTTTAATCATGTTTGGTAAGCAGTTTTCCTTTCTTTTGCTAAAGGATTCTTGATCCCTTATACTTTTATTATAATGACTTAGTTTAAACTTTAATTCAATGCAAGTTTGATTATTTCTTAGTTCTTGTGCAAATTCTTATCTTTGGTTGTATTAAGATTGATTACTAACTTATTTGATTAATAGTTAATGATTGATTTAAGTATGATCTATGATATGCATGTTCTTAAGTTAAATCATTAGTATTGATGCATGATTACTTTCTGAATTTGAGATAATTGTGTGTTGGTAAAAGTGGATTAAAACTAAGAAAAGTTAAACTAAGAATAGATTGAAGTTATGTTTGCTTCAAAAAGAGTTTAATGGATGTCTAGGATTTTAAAACTGGATCTTTATGCTAGGTGTTAGATTATTCCTAATAAGAAGGTTTAATGCTTAGAAAGATATTCTTGATTAAGATATCTGGCTTTATTACTGGTTTTTTCATAATCGCTTGTGTTACTTTTGATTGGAACCATTGCTATGAAAGTTGAGGTGGAAAGTCCCTTTAGCAGAAGTATTTTAGTTATTGCTCTGTGTTTAATTTATGTTAATCTAGTTTTTGTTTTTTTGTTTTTTTTTTTGCTTTATTATCCATTTAGTTTATTTCTTGCCTTCAATTCAAAAACTTGAAAAACAATCTCAGATACATTCAACTCAATTATAGAAATTTTTCTTAGCAATCCATGTTCCCTTGGATATGATATTTAGGGTCTTAATCTTATTTTCCTGTATTACTAGCCGATCTAGTACATTTGCTAGACATTGGTCACTCTTCAACTAAAGAAACTAAGCCATAATCCTCTAACTTACTTTTATGGGTAGTGATATCCTTTAGAAACTTAAGCCATGTTGGCATATCTCTCATAGCATTCATAAATGGTATGGTAATGGTTATTTCTTTAAGACAATTGAGGAATTTACCAAATTGCTTATCTAGACTATGTCATATGAACCTTCGTAGAAAAGGCAAGGTCTGAAGATCTACCTTAGGGTTATCATTTCTATTTTGTTGAGCATCTTTGTTTTTATCTTTATTAACCCTTACAACATCATTATCACCATTATTGACCATATTTTCATTAACTTTACAAGACATGTCCCTTATCTTATCATCACTATTAACCACTTTATTACCTTTAGTTACTTTATTTTCAACCTCCTTACCACTTATCAAGGTAATTTCTTGACAAGTCTCTTTATGTACAAATTCAAGTTGGCTAGGAAACTTTCCCAATTATTAAGAACTATAAGAAGCTTGTTGGGTAATTTGAGTTTTAAGGATTCTATTATGAGTAGCAAACTGCTCAAGCTTTGAATTGATTTGCTTGAATTGCTCCTTATTGTGTTTATTAGTGGTGATTTATTGGTTAATAAATTGCTCCATAAGGGTCTCAATATTTGATTTGGGTTATAGAGGGCTGAATGGTTGCTTTATAGGAAATCCTGGTGGGTTTTGTGGTCTAGGCATGAGGTTATCTAGAGGGTTAAGTTGAGAATATGTATTGGACCATGAAAATCAAGGGTGGTTCCTCCATTGAGGGTTATAAGAGTTTGAATTTAACCATACCCTTTAGTTAAAACCTCCTTGAATATAGCTAACCTCCTCATTAGAACTCACATTACATTGTGCATAAGAATGAGATCCTCCACAAAATTTACAAACAATATTTGAAATTTTTAAAGAATTAACTTGAGATTTACTTACCATTTTGATGAGAGCATCTACCTTTGTAATCAAAAGATTAATTGTGTCATGTTTTAAGACTCCCCTTGCTTTTGCTATTATTTGTTCATCACATATGTATCCTTGAAATGCAAGTTCCTCAAGCAATGTGTTGTAAAAGATTTAAGGAATCATCCAGTCTAGCAAGCTATAATGAGGGCATTGCCTTTGAAGTTCCTTAAACCTTTCCCAAGCCGTATATATGGTCTTACTTACATTTCGCTTAAAGGTTGTGATTTTATTCCTAAACTTGGCAATTTTGTGGGCTGGAAAGTATTTGTGAAAAAATGCTTGCTTCAATTGATCCCATGTTGTGATTGACTCACTAGACAAACTAACAAGCCAAAATTGTGCTTTATCCTTGATAGAAAATGGAAATAGCCTAAACCTTATTGCATCACCGTCACACTAATGATATTAAAGGTTGCGCACATATTAAGAAAAGCCAATAGGTTGGCATATGGATCCTCTCCTTATAAGCCTACAAATTGATTATTTTGCAATATTTGGATAATGCTTGGCTTGATTTCAAAGTTATTGTTAGCAATTGATAGGGCCATGATATCTCCGAAACTACCCAATATGTCAGGCATAGCAAAATCACCCAATGTACTTCTATCTTGATCAGCCATGTTAACCAAAATTTGCTCCTCCTTTTTTTTTCTTTGTTTCCTATGTAAAGCATGAAAAGTTCTTTCAATTTCAAGATCAAAATGAAGAATATTACTAGCACTACTATTTCTTTACATAAAGAAAATAAACAAACAAAATAGAAACTTATTTTACTAAAATTTAATACTATTAAATAAATATAATAGTAAGGCCTAAAATAACATTTCTCTACCCTAAATTAATAAATATTCTTCACAACAATTTCCCAACAACAGCGCCAAAAATTTGTTACGGTGTAAATGTATTACCCTAGTCTCTAGGATTTAGATAGAGTGAGTAGGGTGTTGAACACAAGGAATCTTATAGTGGCTTTATATTAATTGAGTAGGTACTAAGATGGATAGGCAAATATAATAGGTTAAAGTTAATTTACTAATTTTCTAAGATAGATCAAACTGTAGAAAACAAAACTTTACTTCTAGTTGAACTAATACAATTCAATTATGTTATTAGAATTCCAAGAATGAATTGGTCAAGTAAGAGATTCATCAATTTAACATAAATGCATGCAAATGATTGGAGAATATGGCCTACTCCCCCTGAGTACAATTCTCATTGTCAAATAAGGGTATTCCTATTTAGAGTCCACAAGCACTCTCATGACATTGTAGAGATAGATGAAAACTATAAAGTTATATGCCTATTTTTTTACCCCTCAAAGTGAAACCCTTTTCTCCAAGTGATTCCTATTCTTTAAGTAAATTCAATTGCTTTTCCACCAAAATGTCCTAATGCTCATTGTGAACATTGATTAACAAGTTACATATGGTGATTAAGTATGCATAACACATTAAACACCCAATTGGATTTAAAACATTCACGCATTAAATAAGATATAGTTATAAAAGATAAATTCATACTTGTAATCCTAATTAACAAAACTTAGCCTAAATACACTATCTTCAAAGAAAACAAAATACAAAGAAGAAGAAACAACACCAACAAATAACTAAAGAGAAAGAGAAAAAAATGGTTGATGACTCATCAATGCTTCTTTAGAAAAATACTTGGTTGATCAATGAACTCCTTGAATCTTTTCTCTTCCTTTGAGTTATTTTTTCCTTATAATCCTTTTAAATTTGATTGGGAGTTAAGTGGTAGTTTTCTCATACCCAAAATAAGGTTAACTTCATGTATTTATAGGCCTCAAAGTGTCCTATTTGGTGCCTTTTTCGAAAAAGGGTGCTTGAAGGATTATGTTGGTTAGCCATGGTGATGACATGACAGACCTATGCCGAGTTAAGTGAGTCGGCATAGAGTGCCTCTATAACGACTCGGCATAGTTAGGGCATGAGTCGACATGGCTTTTGGCTGGTCATAACTCGGCACAATAGGGTATAAGTTAGCATAGGAAGGCTTTGTAATAAGTCAACACACTCTAAGACGAGTCGGCAAAGCCTTAAATCCTTTTTTTTTTGTTTTTTATCCTTCAATTCTTTAAGCCAGAACTTCCATTTGCACTTCAAAACACTCAATTGAACCAAAAAAAATGCCTAGAAAAAACAAAAAACATAACACAACAAAATTAACAAAACATATACATAAAACTAAGAAAATGAGATATAACTAGCCTAAATAACTATGTTATATTGCATGGCATCATCCGTGCATACCACTTTCACGATCATGCAAGCGAAAAGTATATCAACTTTTTAGAGTCAACTTGACAAGTTGGTTGACATTTTGGGTTTGCATACCCGTGTAACCATTCTTATATAATATTTTGGCCAAGAAACTGAAAGCAGGTTGGCCAAAATATTGAAAAATTGAATTGAAAGTTTTCTTTAAAGAAGATTAGCCAATATAAGGCTTCTTATACTTCAATAGTGTTTTTTTTTGAATTTAGTTCCTTATTTTTAAGCATTTTTTTCGATATCGTAGAGATTAAAGAATCCAACATTCAATGGTCTAATCGAGTAAATACATTAAAGGTAATATAAAAGTCTTTTCTCCTCAGTTCAATTTTTTGACAGTATAAAGTTCATGCATTTATTGTCTTAAATGCTATAAACTTTACTTGTTGATTTATTCGATGCATTTTCACTATATATTTATTTCTATTTAGATTTAGGTTGTGAAACTCTTTTCAAAGGTATTTTGCTGTGTGGTATTATTAGGTTGTATTCTTAAAATCCCCTTTAGTTTGTTTTAAAGTCATTTTTTAGAAAATTTGTTTATAAAATCCTTTCCTTGAGTGTTGTGATCTCTTTTTATTCTCTTTTAGATTTTCTTGTCGACAAGGACTTTATTTCACAGGAAAAGGAAAACTATGCCTTTAACTGCATGTAAGACCATGCTTCATAGGATGCACACCTATGTATCATGTAATGCACGGCCAAAAATATGTTTTCCTACTCTTTTAAAATAAATGAGTTGATTGTACATCGCTCAATGCGCACTAGCACATTCCTCGACATACATCCAAAATTTCTTTTTTCCCTCTTTATGTATTTCATTTTCCTTTTCGACGATTGTTATTATCATCGCTAGTATTATTATTATTATTATTATTATTATTATTATTATTATTATTATTATTATTATTATTATTATTGTTGTTGTTGTTGTTGTTGTTGTTGTTGTTGTTGTTGTTATTGTTGTTGTTGTTGTTGTTGTTGTGGATAACCCCTTTTGTGAGTTCAACTAGGCAAGTGGTACAAGTAAGTTTTCATCCGCTATCTCCTAGTATAAGAAGGCTTTCTCAACTGTAGGAGGAAAATGTCACAAAAATATTTATATTAAAGAATTGGGATTCTTTGCTAAAAAAAATTGACCAAAGTCTTATTTGTTGCCTAAGAAACTCATATACAAAAATTAGCTTTTAATAATATAAAAGATTTTGTACATAATTAAAATAATCCAAGATGTTTCTTAATAAAACTTCGACTAGCAAGTCCTTATCTTCAAAGTTTGTAATGAAATATTTCTTTATAATTCACATGCAAGGACTAATGTTCTCAGTAAAGGGATCACAATGAATTGTCCGATTTATGGATATTTGTTTTAATGTTTTAATCTATGCCATAATTTACTATCTTCCCAAGTGCTTGGATATGCCTTTAATTTATTTATTTGCTCTAATGTTTCATGTAAGAAATGAGATAATATCTTTAATCTGAAAATTATTATGTCACATTTATCAAAGGTAAAAATAAGAGTAAAGTTCTAACTCTCTCTAGGTTTTGGCCTCACGAGGTCGGAACATCTTTTCCCAATGTTCTATTAGGTGGTAACTATTTACATCAACCTTGTGGTGCCCAACAAGTGTTAGAAATTCCATAAACACGCCATCAACCATCATCAATCATAAAAACTCCATAAAATAAAAATTAACACAACCTAACATGCAATCTAAACAAAAATAACCACAACTAGCTTCCCCACACTTAAAGGACACAATGTCCTCATTGTGCAATGAACATGCATAATCTAAAAGAAAAAATTATCAATAAAACACAAGGCACACACAATCACAATCAAAACATAAGAAAAAATAAAAAGAAAAAACAGTAAAGAGACTGCCCCTAAGATGCTCCACTTGGAGAATTCGACGAAGAAGGACTGAATTCTACATTTTATTTTCTGAAGAAAGATAATAATTTCCTGGTCAAGCTCTTATGGCTCTTGTGCATTACCTTCATAGTGGCCTCTATGTTATCTACCTTGGTCACCAAGTTCTTGTTGGACTCATCCATCTTGTCCAACCTATCCAAGACTTTTTACCAATCTACTGAGCTCCTACCTTCTCCAACATCAGCAGCTAAATCCTCAGGCTGCTCCTCTTTATCATCCACACTTTCACTTGCATCATCATCAGCAGCGACAGCAAGAGTTTTGCCTTTACCAAACCCAACCTTTGCATGCCTTTCCTCAGAGGAAAAGAAAGATATAGGTCACCCTCCTCTCTTCAAAAGCTATCAATTCCTTAAAAACTTGACATCCAATAGGGTTATAGTATCATCATCATTAGGTACAAAACTAGACAATTCCCCAAAGCATCCTAAAATGATACTAGTCACCATATGCCTTATTCCTACACTCTAATACTTAAAAACAGATGCATTGTATAAGCCATCAAAAATAAAGGAAATTGAACAAGGTATTTTCTTACTTTGTACAAGAGACAACACAATCAGGTTTTTGACTTGCACTTTGTTACTCTCTAGTCTCCCAAACATAACATGGCATAAATATTTATGCAACAACAACAAAGCCTCATTTTTAATCAATCTATTTGTTCAATTTTTATTGTCAAAATGCCCTAAGCCAGTCAATTTTTTCCAAGTATCAGAGGTAATAAAGTATTGAGGAATAAATTATTGTCCATTCAATGGGAAACTAAACCAATCATGCATTTCAGTAAAACCAAACACATGCTCAATACCATTATGCTGAAATTTGAATTGGATTTTCCTATTGTCTACATATGTCAAAGTCATAAAAAATTCAATTGCCATTTCCTCCTAATAAGCAATTCTAAATTGGCAAAGTTATCCCATTTCATGCATTTTAAATACTTAACAATGTCATCTTTAATCCCTAAAGTTTCCAACAAACCAAAATCTAAATGCCACATTCCTACAAAATCGTTTTTAGAAAAGGCCACAAAGTTTTACCTTCTTCCTCAAAATGAATTGGAAAAGGACATTCAAACATATTCTAAAACATAGTGGGCTATGGCTTTTGTTGTGAAAAACTTTTAGCAACCTTCTCCCCCTTATGTCCCACACTCTTATGATGCACCACGATGAATTATTAGCAAGAGAACCCAAACTCTTCAAAGAAAATCAACAGATATACAAAAACACTTATAGAACTTGAAGAAAAACTGAAAGAAAAATATAATAGAAGAAGAAGAAAAACTAGAGAGAAAACTGAAGAAAATGGAAGAGAACTATAGAAAATGACAGTTTTAAGGTTCAAAAAGTATTTATAGGTGGGAGAAAACAGATGCAATGATTCAAATAAAACCTCAAAAATTCAAAATCCATGTTTTGTCACGCTCACGATAGAGACAAATCTCGCTATTCATCACGCTCGCAACAGAGACCAATCAAAAATTTGGCATTGTAAGGTCATGCACGAGACATAAGTCGCACTCGTAACAAACCCCAATCTCTATTTTCTTACTTAAATGGTCGTGCTCATGACAGACATAAAAAAAATATGAAAAGTATTGAAAAGGAGACAAAATATCAATACACTAAAACACTTGAAAATAAATAAAAACCTGTGGATCACACACCAATTGTATTAATATGAACAAATACATCAAATTAAAAAAAATAAATAAACAACAAATATAGAAATAGAAAAATTAATTAAGTAGATTCAAAATTAACATCATCAACCACATTTAGAGAGATACATAAAACCTCTCTACCATAAAAATTTTGCTCCAAATAAGACTTACATCTCTGACTATTGGCTTTGAATAACTCACCTTTGTCCTTTTTTAAGTCTAAATACGCATGATCAAACACTTGAGTTACAAGAAATGGCCCACTCCAATGAGATCTTAATTTACTGGGAAATAACTTCAATCCAAAATTAAAGAGAAGTACTTTATCCCCTACTTTAAAGCTCTTATATCTAATATGTGCATCATGCCATTTTTTAGTCCTTTCTTTATATAGCCTTGCATTCTCATTAAAACTAAGTCATAACTTATCCAACTCGTTCAACTGTAAACACTTCTTAACACCAGCTTATTTTAGATCATAATTCAAGGCTATAATAGCTTAACATGCCTTATGCTCCAACTCAATAGGCAAATGACAAGCTTTACCAAATACAAGCCTATATGGAGACATGCCAATAGGAGTTTTGAATGCAGTGCGATATGCCCAAAGAGCATCATCTAACTTATGTTCACAATCATTCCTTGAACTATAAACCATTTTCTCAAGGATCCATTTTAACTCCCTATTAGATATATCTACTTGGCCACTTGATTGTGGGTGATAAGGTGTAGCTACCCTATGATGAACCCTATACTTATGCAATAAAGATGCAAATGAGATATTAATAAAATGTGTGCCTCCATCACTTACAATTGCCTTAGGCACTCCTAACCTTGAGAAAAGCTTCTTCAAAAACTTGACAACCACCTTAGAGTCATTGGTTGGTGTTACCTTGGCTTTCATCCACTTGGACATATAGTCCATTCCCACTAATATATAATTTTGGCTAAATGAAATAGGGAAAGGACCCATGAAGTCGATCCCCCATATATAAAAAATCTCCACCTCCAAAATGTTGGTCAAAGGTATCACATCTTGCTTCCCAATGTTCCCAACCCTTTAGCAATGATTTCATTAAGCCACAAACCTTATAGTATCTTGAAATAGTGTAAACTAATAGAACCCCCACTCAAACACATGACCTATTGTCTTTATACTCCTATTATCATCTGAATACAATGACAAATGACAATGCATTAAAATACTTACATAATATTCCTCACCTACACAGTATCATATGACTCCATCACCACAAATCTTGAACAAATAAGGGTCCTCCCAAATGTAATACTAGACATCTGAAAAGAACTTCTTTCTTTGCTAAAAAGACAAATCATGTGGCAAAATTCCTACAACAATAAAGTTAGCAAAATCTATATACCATGGTGTACTTAAATGCCTAACTAACATTAAAGCCTCATTAGGAAATGCCTCGTTAATGTCATCATCATCCCTCATAGGTCCCTCATCATTTTCTAACGTTGACAAATGGTCAGCTACTAAATTCTCATATCCTTTCTTATCTCTTATCTTAATTTCAAATTCTTACAATAGGAGGACCTAACATAGAAGATGAGGTTTGGCATCTTTTTTAGCAAATAAACATCTAAGGACTGCATGATCCGTATAGACAATAACTTTAAACCCCAACAAGTAAGATCTAAACTTATCACATGCAAAAACAATAGCCAACATTTCCTTTTCTATGGTAGTGTAATTCAATTAAGGACCCGATAATGTATGATTAGCATAGTATATCACATGAAAATGATTTTCCTTACGCTGACCTAACACACAACCTATAGTTAGGTCACTAGCGTCACATATTATCTCAAAAGGAATACTCCAATCAGGTGAAGTAATGATAGGTGCACTCATAAAAGCTTTCTTTAAACTCTCAAAAGCTTCCATGCATGTATCATTAAAATCAAAAGGCACATCCTTAACCAAAATATTAGTTAAAGGTTTAGCAATTAGAGAAAAATTTTTAATAAACCTTTTATACAAGCCAGCATGCCCTAAGAATAAGCTCACACCTTTAATTGTAATAGGTGGAGGTAACCTCTCCATCAACTCAGTTTTAGCCCTATCTACCTCAATGCCCTTCTTTGAAATCTTATGTCCTAACACTATTCCTTACTCAACCATGAAATGGCACTTCTTCTAATTAAGCACCAAATTGATCTCCTCACATCTAGCCAAAACTCTATCCAAGTTATACAAACATAACTCGAATGAGTCACCATAAATAGAAAAATCATCGATGAACACCTCCATTATCTCCTCTATCATGTCCCCAAAAATAGTTGTCATACACCTTTGAAAAATTGTAAGGGCATTACAAAACCCAAACAGCATCCTTCTATATGCAAGTAAATGTTGTTTTCTATTGGTCACTAAAATAAATAAAGATTTGAAAGTAACCAAAAAAACCATCAAAAAATAATAATGGTAATGACAAGCAATCTTCTCTAGAATTTGATCTATGAATGGCAAAGGAAAATTATCCTTTCTAGTTATAGCATTTAATTTCCTATAATCAATGCAAACCCTCTAACTTGTGGTGGTTCTAGTAGGAATTAAATCACCATTCTCGTTTCTAACTACAGTCATTCCCCCTTCTTTGGAACACATTATTTAGGACTAACCTTTGCACTATCCAAAATTGGATAGATAATTCTAGCATTAAGAAGCTTTATCACCTCTTTCTTAACAACCTCTTTCATATTTAGGTTAACTTTCCTTTGTCTATCAGCCTTAGGTTGAAACCCATCCTTCATATAAATACTATGCATCACTAAATTTGGACTAATTCCCCTCAAATCAGATATTTGCCAACCTATACTCTTAATTCTTCTCCTCACAACTTTTAACAATAAATTCTCTTACATTCTAATAAGCCTATTAGAAACTATAATAGGTAAGGTGCTATTAGCACCAAAAAAATGCATACCTTAAATGACTTGGAAGTTCTTTCAACTCAACAATTAGTGGACTTACAATAGATGGTGACAATGGCTCTTCACTTCTATGAAAAGCTCCAGCCTATAATCATCATGCTCCATCTCCTTTTGAGCTTCCTCTCCAATGCCATCCTCTTCTTGAGCTTTATTGTCTAGAACTTCCAAAACACATAGATCAATAAGGTCAACTCTCATGCATATATTCTCATCCATAGGGTATTTAAGTGCCTTATCTATATGATATTCAACACTATCATCCCCTACTCTTAAAATTAGTTTCCTTTCAGAAACAACAACTAATGCCCTACCAGTATTCATGAAAGGTCTACCCAAAATCAAAGGATAATTAGCATCATCAGCAAAGTCAATAATCACAAAATCTACAAGCAATATAAATTTATCCACGTTCACAAGCACATCCACTATTTTGCCATAAGGTTTCTTAAGAGATTGATCAGCCAATTGTAAAACCATAGATGTAGATTTAACATCTTCCAATTCCAATTTCTTAAATATAGAAAATGGTATGAGCTTAATACTAGCCCCTAAGTCACATAGATACCTAGAGAACTCCATATTTCTTAATTTACATGGAATTGTAAAACTACGAGGATCTTTTAACTTAGTTGGTAGATTATTTGTAATTATTAAACTACAATCTTTAGTTAAAAACAATAGTAAATATGTCCTCCCAACTTCTTTTCTTAGAAATCAATTCCTTCAAGAACTTATCATAATTAGAAATTTGAGTAACTGCCTTAACAAAAGATAAATTAATATGCAAATTCTTTAATTTATCAAGAAATTTTAAAAATTGCTTATCTATGTCCTTTGGTTTCAATCACTATGGAAATGATGGATGAGGTTGATACACTTTGCCATTAGAAGCCCTATCTATCATGCTCGTAGCAAGATTCATGCCTACAACTTTGTTCGATTCTCTTACTGTTGCACTCGCGACAGAAGTGTCTTCTGCCTTCTTCACTCCATTCTCCTGCAAAACTCCACTTCCATTAGCTGAAACAAAATTATTAACATACTTTTTACCTGACCTCAACATGCTAGCATTCATTTGCTTCCTTGGATTGTCCTCCGTATTACTTGGAAGACATCCTTGAATTCTTAAAGGTAGTGCATTGGCAAGTTGTCCGAATTAAACCTCTACATTGTGAATGGAAGAGGCATGGTTCTTTGCTATCTAATCAAACTTTGCCTTAAGCCTCTTGTTATTCTCATCTTGAGAATTAAGCTTCAAATTTATTCCCTTCAAAAACTGATCCATCTTAACTTCTAAAGACCCAAATCTGTCTTATTGTGGCTAAAATCCTACCGGTCCCCTATTCTGACTATTACCCCATGAAAAATTGGGATGGTTTCTCCAACCAGGGTTGTAAGTGTTCAAATAAGGGTTACCATGCCCTTTTCCTTGAACAAAGCTCACTTGTTCTTCCGTACTAATCATACCTAACCCATATCCTTCACTAACATACCCTTGTTGACCACAAATGTTACAAGCATTTGGTAGGGTTCCTTTCATGCTTAGACTATCAATCTTATGTATTAAGGCTACAACTTTTGCTTATAAGGTCACAACCAACTCAATAGAATGAACTCCTTTAACATGGGAAAAAGGTGATACCTTTGCTCTTTTCGTTGGCGACATGCAATTGTTTATGGACATCTCCTCTAGCAATTCAAATGCAGCATCCATAGTCTTTCTCATAAGGGATCCACCAGCAACAACATCAATAGTTCCTCTAGTGGTAGGGTTTACACCATTGTAAAAGGTTTGCATAAGTAACTCCCTTGGAAGATTGTGGTGTGGGCAACTCCACCGTAATTTCTTAAATCTTTCCCATGCTTTATACAAAGATTCATTATCATTTTGCACAAATGTAATTATGTCCTTAATTATCTTCATAGTCTTAGCTAAAGGAAAATACTTAGATAGAAAGGCTTGTGCCAATTGATCCCAAGTGCTTGTAAAACCTCTTGCAAGGGAATTTAACCAAGCTTTTGCCTTATCATTTAATGTGAAAGGAAAAAAGCCTAACTTGATCGCATCTGCCAATACTCCATTTATTTTAAAAGTATCACAAATTTCCAGAAAATTGGCTAAATGAGCATTTAGATCCTTATTTGGCAAACCATATAATTGGATACTATTTTGCACCATTTTCAATAGAGAGGGTTTAATTTCAAATTGGTTAGCATTTATCGTGGGTTGGACTACCCCTTGTTGAGCACCACTCTACGCAGGTGTAGCAAAATCCATCAATCTCGGTAGATTCTCTTCTGCTATGGTCTTTCCTTTACTCTTTTTTTCTTTGGTTTCCAATTTCCTAAAAGAAATCTTTCTATCTCTGGATTCAATTGTTGAATTTCTTCTTGAGAACTCCTCGTCCTAGGCATAAACTTGAACTATCAAATCTATAAAACAAAATAACAACAAACACACTAAGTAAATATCATAATCCAAAATCTCTAATCAAGAATTATAATGGCAATAAACATCAATCATGTCCCTGCAACGACACCAAAAACTTGTTCTGCTAAATTCACAAGCGTATGATTTACCAATCAGTACTTAAGATATTGTTCCCATGAGGACTAGATTGGTTATTACACATTATGTCTCAATCTCAATCTTATTTGCAATGTTTAATAATTAAATTGTAAAATTAAACTTCTAATGCTATGCAAAGATTAAAATATTAATTAAACATATTTTAATTATGATCAAAGAAGATAATTTAGATTAATGATATGAGTTAATTAATATGAAACTTGATATTATTCTCTTGATTGAAATGCAATCTTTATAATGCAAGCCAAGTTGGAGTAAAGTTCTAATTCACTCTCTTGACGTGAAATAGATTGGCTAAAACATGCATAAATAATTCTAACCCTTAACTATCATTAATGAATTAGTTAATTATTAACACATATTTTAAGATTAAACACCAACTTATAGCAATTATCTTAACATTCTAATCTCTCTAATAATGCTATGATAATGAATATCTATTAACTATAAGAATATATCTCTCGACTATATTCCTACAATAATTATATATAAAATACTAATAGAGAATTTTACAATAAAAGACCATGTATATTACTAAGAATAGAAAAGATGTAAACATCATTGTTCAAGTTCCTACAATATCATGTAACTAATTACAAAGAAGAAGAAATAGATGGGAGATAGTAAAAAGAAACCTTTCAACCCTTTTCAATCTCTAAAAGATCTTCTTCTCCCATTTCTTGTCTCCTTCTCAAAAGATCAAGTTAAAATGTACTAAATTTTTATAGCAAAAATAAAATTATAATTGTTCTCTAAAGACTTGTCTGTCTCTATCTTCAAACAATCCTTACATTTATATACTTCCCAAGAAATATGTCCTTTGAAGTGCCCCTTCAGAAGTATACGAACTTTGGTGAAAAGTCATCCATCTTCAAGTACCCTTTCAAAAATAACTCCCAAAATCGTCTTGCTATCGTGCCCGTAAATGTTGATTTTCCTCTGCTTTAACCTCCACATCTTTTGCCTTACTTTGTCGCGCTCATGACCCCAACCGCGCCTATGACAAAACTTTTTTCTTTGCTAGTTTTTAACTCTTTTCTCCTTTGTTTTTATCTCTTTACTCCTACACACACACAACTCAAACAAGAACATAAAAGATACCACATTTCACACATAAAATAACTAAAACTAAATATTTACTTAACAAAATCAAACCTAAAACACTAAAATCACATGCACTAAACCACACACATCACTTTGATATCTTAAACAATATACATTTCTGGTTCTTTCTCCTACACTGCTAACATGATATCGATTAATGTCATCTTCCTTTCAATTTTACCTATTATGAATTGTATGCCCATAAAAATCACAATCCAAATTGGAAAATATTAATCACAATCCATCTTTATTCTTTAACATTTACCTATATTTTGAAAGCATAATAAAGGATTAAACTAAAAACTCATCTTCATCGAAGCTAAATTTGGGTGAAAGATTTTATAGTTACCAAAGGTGAAAGCAAGGTGCCCATAAAACTAAAAAAAAACATGTTTTACCAGGCTTATGAACCAGAAGTTTTGCAAAGCCATTCAAGTTAAACAAATAAAAAAGTAGAATTAATGCCTAACTCGATCAATTTTATTTACTTAATAACAAAACACAAACTAAGTGCAGTTTATATAAGGATAGCAATAAATCTAACAGAGTAATCAAGAAGAAGAGATATATTTTATTTATTTGACTAACAATACACAAGATTATACAACAAACACAACTTCGGTGACTCTTTTCTTTTTAAAATCATTCATTGCTTTCTTTCTTCTTTTAGACCATCAGAACATTTCTATTAATATCAGATAGGATTCAAATTCAACAATCTTTCAGACTCTAACATATAGAACATCAAACCAAATCCATTAGATATAGTACAATATGATTCAGAACCCATAATAAAACCAAAACATAAATCAGGGTCACTTGAAACAACAAACATAAGTGATTTAAGGTTTTCTTCATCTAGATTTCCCCAACTCACAAAAAAAAAAAAAAATTTTGACTACCAAATTTTGTCTTCAATCACAAGAAAAGCTTATTGTTATTCTCCAAATACTCTTTCTTCTTTTCATTACTTTTGAGATTATCTTAGCACCTAAAAGATAGAAAAATCATAAACATTACTACCTTACTGCCTTAAATTTGCTCACCAGTTAAGAACTGTAAAATTCACATTGGAATGAGAACAAAAAGCAAATTAATCTCTTGAATCAATTAAAATTCATATCCAAGACATGCCTTTCCTCATAATCATTCATAAAATTTTATTAGTGGCCTAACAAACAAAAACAAGAAAATTAAAGAACAAGAACAAAGAGAAAATAGTGTCTGAAAGACCTCGAATTTGAATAATACGATTGCTGGGAAAGAAGCCAAGGTGATTGTCACTAGAGAAATAATATTAAAAGATAGAGTGTCTATGAGGTGCTTAATCACAACATCACAAGTCCTATGCGACGACAGCCAAATGCGGAGTGAGAAATTGGGTTTTTTTGGTGATTAAGGATGATGATCGTCGTGTTGTATTTTCTCAGTTTTTGGGAAAAAAGGCATATTTGAAATAAATACAAGGATAAATGTATTTATAAAACTTAAAAAAGGCAAGAATGAAAACTTATAAAATAGGGTAGGGTATTTATGAAAACAAAACAAAAAAGGTGACATTTCATGTAATTTCCTCTTCTATGTTTCTATGTTAGTGTTTGTTCACACCAGCCTAAAAATTGAGCAACAGAAGGTAAAAGCCCACTACTTAATGTCATTAGAAAACATCACCAAGTAGGAAGTAGAAGAAAGATGGAATCCTAATTAGAATGGAAAACTATCAGCTAACAGAATTCTTGATTGATTGGAAAATCCTAAAAATTAACTTATATTTGAAATTAACCAGCCAAGTCTATAAAAGGCCAAGACCTTCAATAGAAAGAGTTACATAACAATCAACAAAAATTTTACTATTTTTTCCTAGTTTTATTATTTTTCTTTAGTTGGGTAAGTCCTTTTCTATTAATGACTTAGGGTCAACAAAGCACATCCTTAGGATAAGGATCATCCATGACAGAAAATGCAAGAAACCATGACTATTAAAAAAAAATCACACTGAGAAGGTAATACAACGATTTAATATGACTAATGTTGAAGTTGTAAGTTTAATTCTTTCCACATCTCTTAATTGAGCACTAAGCACTCTCATTTTAGTGAGTAAGAGAAGAAATACATGCGAGAAGTCCCTTATGTATCTACAAGTAGTATTTTAATCTATGTTATATGGTTTGTATTAAGCCATATATAGCTCATGCAGTTGGTACAATGAGTAGATTTCTATTTAATCAAAGAAAATAACATTGGAATTCAATGAAGTGGATTTTAAGATATCTTTGTGGCACTTCTAGCTTGAATTTTTGTTATTAGTTGATATATAAATTCTAATATGGCTGGGGATATTGATAAGAAAGTTTACCTCTAACTATTTATTTATCATTGTAGTGGGAGTTATAGCATGACACTTCTAAAAGTGCATTGCATCGTTTACTACATAAGCTCTTTATAGCCATTAAAGCATGCAAGGAGTTGGTGATGAAAAAGTTTACGAATGAACTTGGATTCACTCGAAAGGTGTGTTCTATTTTGTGATAGTCAAAGTGCTATTAATAAAAAATCCTACTTTTTCATGAAAGAGCCAAATACATTTATTTAAGGAATCATTAGGTAGGTGATGTTTTGAATTCTAAATTGCTTGAGTTTTAAAAGATACACAGTGATGATAATGGTATTGATATGTGCATAAAAACTTTATTAATGATAAAGTTTGAAGCATATTGATTGGTTTGACAAACCTCTCCACATAGAGAGGAAGGGATATTATTTGTTTTGGATTCTTCCTATATGGAAAAACTTAAGTTGGTGGAGGCCCACTTCTTTGAGTCCATTATTGCTAATTGTATCCAGTGGTGAGGCCACATAGGAAGGAAGGGGGGCAATTGAAATTTTTTTTATTATATATATATGTGTGTGTGTTAAATAAATATTTTTGTGCCTTTAAAATTTTGTTTTGACCTTTTTTTCTAATTTTTTTTTAATTTTAAGTATAACTTATATTTTTCCCACTTTAATTATAAATCATAATTTCGCCACTAATGGTATCTCACTTTACACTCATAAATTTCCAACTGCTACTAGATATCCACTAAGCTCCATTTAGAAAAGGTAAATAAGAGTTTTAATAAAGTAAGGTAAGATAAGATAAAGTAGTTATATATATGATTAATTTTCTAATCATATATCATTAACAGATAATCTATAGAGTTGTCCAAATAAGCTTAACTTGCAAAGTTGCAAACTTACATATACATAGCTTTACTTTTCAGTTTCAGACAAAAGGTGCTAACTGCCAACTAACTAATCCTTGATCCCACTTTTTCTTCTTTTTTATTTTCCTTCGATCAAGAGCTTACAGACGTACTTTATAATCGATTTTGAGACTGATGAATAATATATGAAGTTGAGTTATCCATGAAAAAGCATTGTCAATTTTTCAGACAAAATTATGATTTCAAATTTATTTTAATTTTCTCATGTCATTTATTAAAATTTAAAAATAATAAATCTGATGAATTTCGGACCCGACCTTAAAGATAAAATTCGATTCCTTAACTTCATACCGGGCTCGGTTAGAAACAATGATAAATACCTAATCCATCAATAGTAGGACTGTTCACCAATTTTAATAAACCGACCAACCCGACCAAACCAAGAAAAAATGGTTTAGGTGGGCTGAGTGGTCGGATTGGGTAATTTCTTCAGTCCCAAATGAAAAATGGTCAGGTTACTTTATAATTTATCGATTTATCGCCTAAACCGACCATTTCTTTTTCTTCTCTCCATCTCTCTTTCCCTCGTCGTGCCCTAGACTCTCCTCAGCTCATCCCTGCTAGTTGCCATGTCATGCCCTCATCTCCCACTTTTGTTTTCTTCTTTTCCCTGTATCTCACTTTCCATTTGCCTCTTCTGCTTCAACGGGTATGTGATTTTTGTTTGATTAGATATGTGTTTCTTTCTATTTTTTTCTCTATTTCTGGATTTAATGCTTGTGTTCTTGATCTTAGCCTAATATGTCTTCCAATCCTCATATTTACTCTTATTTTGCTGATGTTTTCCTTGATTGATATGTCGATCTGTTGATCTATTGATTAAGCTCGTGATTATTGGTGACTGTGGCACATGTATGAGTTTAAATCCTTCTGCTACTTCTAGTTAATTTTCATTCTATCTTTGTTATGTTTAAATCTGTATAGTTAACTCTGTATATTAGTGTTCTTTGTAATTTGAAAACAATGAAGAATGCAGCTCCTTCAAAGTCCTAGGAAGATAATCAATAACTATAGTGGAAGCCCATTTTGTGAAAAGGCACTGTTTTTATTTTTGAATCCCATCAGTATTCTGTTATAGGTGGTTAAAGGGGCCCGGCAATTTCACGTTGTGGTTATTGTTGGGTTCGGTGGGTGGGTTGGGTTTAGGAGAGAGATAGACGAAACTTGGAACTAATTGCTTAGAAATGGAAACTTATGGCAAGCTATAGAGTTTCTTCTGGTTGTCATTTAAAGAATCCTATATTAAATAAAAACTTAATCGTTCTTGTCTCCTTTGCACTTACTAGTTCAAAGCTATTTTTTTCTTTTTTTAGTTGAGATATTTAATATTAATGCAGGTTCTCTACAGTTTACTATAATTGTTGCTTTGGAAGTGGCATTCTATCATCTGGTGCACCTGTTGTTCTTCTTTTGGTGACAAGTCTAGTTTATTAATTTAATTAAAACTACTTGAGCTGGTATTAATAATTCACTTTGGATTATTGTAGGATGATGGTCAATTCCTCACATGTTAGAACTAACTTTTGGATTATTGTAGGATGATGGCAACTATTTGAAGCCATCCCAGGAAGTGATTTTGTAATTACCAGGGTTGCATTTTGATAATTCATCAATAATCGTGCAAGTAATTTTACTTTTCTAGCCATGGTCTATAAACTTCAAATTCAACTGACCAAAGTAATTGATTTGAATTCTTTCTTGGAGGTAATCTCATGACATTTGTGATTTAGATTCTTCTTATAGCCAGTAATTCTTTGTTGGCATTTGTCTGTGTGTGGTTCTATGGAATTGATCATTGTCTGAATTTTTTAATGTTTAGTTGAACTATTGTAGCCAGCAATGTGCTTTATTTTCTAATAAATGGAACTGCAAATTTTAATTCTTTTCCTTGATTTGTTATGCATCTTCCAACTTTAGTTCACCTTGGAATTGAGAAGTGGAGCAAACAGCAACTGAGAGTAGTTGAAAAGGAAGCATGTTCACCTAATAGACTCATTGAAAATGACAAATATGATTCATGGAATATACCATCGAAAGGAGTTGGATTCTTGTTTTATTACTTCTTTTGCCTCAACTCCCCAGTTTCTTTATGTAATTTTATTGTAACATTCTTGTTCCCATGTTTATGTAATTTTATTGTAACATTCTTGTTCCCATGTTTAGTGTCCAAATCCTGATTTCAATGACCCATAACATAGATGGAGAATGGTGCAAAGGTCATTGATTGAAGCAATGATGAATCTACTTGTAGATGATGGCAAGGTAACTTGCTAATTATTCATAAGAATCTGCTTATGGAGGTTATTTATTGATTCTTGTATTTGATTAGGTATTTCTGCAATCTGATGTAGAAGCAGTTGCAGTGAGAATGAGAGTTATTTCTCAAATATGGAAGGGGTATGCTCACTCTTTCAAATGCCCATTCAGAGCACTGCTTGCTTCACATGAGTTTAAATAAGATGTTAATTCAATATTTATTTATTTATTTTAATTTTAGTACAATGTTTGTATATAAATTTTAATATTTATTAGTTTTAAATATAGTATATAATATTTTAAATTTAGTACAATTTATAATTTAGTGTAATTATTATTTTATTTTATAAGTTAAATTTTGAAAAAAAAAATGGATGAATACAGTAGTTAATTTACTTCAAACCGTTTTAAAATCACCTCAAATTATTCTAAATTATAATAAAAAAATTCGTTCCAAATCATCTATATTGATTTGTATTGAATTTTCTTTTTTTTATTTTTAACTCATTTCAATCCATGAATAGCCATAATCAATAGTGATGTGCAGAGGAGCTCCATAAAAATAAAAATAAAAGTGAAAGGTCTATGCACCAGCAAGAAATCGAACCCGTACGGTGGCAGGATTCTATTCTACCACTAGACCATTGGTGCAGATCGGAAGATTGATGAATGTAAAAATATAAATATAATATCGCAAACAGACTTCAAAGGTATGACGCTGGTAACAGCTGCAGCGCTCCTCCATACATTGATTGCTTCAGTTTGGCCGGAATTTCTTCGCCATAAGCTCGAGATTCCGCGGATAAGCTTCCATGTCTCTCTCAATCCTAACCCATCTATCCTTCTCAAAATCCCTATCATCCCAAAACCCACTCCTTCTCTATAAATTTTCTAACCTCTCCCTTAGCATCCCACCGATTCAACGCAAAACCGCCATAATCCGCATGGGCGGCGGACCCAGAACGTTCCCGGGTGGAGTATCCAAGTGGCAATGGAAGCGAATGCAGGCTAAAAAAGCTAAACAGCTTCTAAAAGCTAGACTTGCCCGCGAGAGGCAAATTTACGAAATGCGAAAGAGGGCGGAGCTCAAGGCGGCTGTTTCGGAGCTCGAGCGACCTTGGGAAGTTGTAGAGAGAGCACCCACGTTGTTCTCGGTTAAAGCTGATGAGCAAGTTAAGGTCTTGGCTGACCGTTTTCAGAAACCGGGTGGGTTCGATATGTGGTCGGATAGAGACGGACCCCAGCTTTTTCAGGCTCCCGATGGTCTCCCCTCTGCCAGATTTTTTCCCAAAGGTGTTGTTCACAGTATCAGGCCTTATGGTAAGATTTCTGGGCTTGCTGATTTGGACGATGAAAAAACGGATTTTTCTTCGGAAAGTGCAAGTGAACGTGAGAATTTGACAATGAATTCATCAAATAGGGATATGGCAAGAGAAGGGCATAATACGAACGAAAATTCAGATTCAGAGAGTGGATATGCAAAAAGTTCTGATGGAAAATGGGGTGTAGATATCAAGAGTAGAGGCAGAAAGGTGGTAAATTTAGGAGGCAAGGGAATAGAAGTAGATATAGGAGTGGTTTTGGTTCATTAAATTCAGAGCAAATGGGTTTAGGCAGAAAGCAAAGGGGAGGAGATGGTGCATTGACGCGAGGTGGTGGCGACACTAAGACTAATCGGAGCAAGATTAATAGTAGAAATGGTTGGGCCAACGGTGATGGTAAAGGAATTCGAAATTCAAGATACCCTGAGTCTGAAGTTTTTGATATGAGTTTACAACAAGATGGGAGTTATGGATTCCAAGCCAAAAACTTGCAGTTGAGTTCTCATTCTAGAGCTCCTGAAGCATTTGAATCATTCTAGCTTTAAATGTTGTTATTTGTGTGTTGAAAATTGAAGTTTTGATATGAGTTTACAACAGGATGGAGTTATGGATTCCAAGCCAAAAACTTGCAGTTAAGTTCTCATTCTAGAGCTCCTGAAGCATTTGAATCATTCTAGCTTCAAATGTTGTTATTTGTGTGTTGAAAATTGGGCTGCTGGATGGTAGCATTTCTGCCTACTGTGCAACTATGCAATTATGATGTATTGTGTTCGTTGGTTCTGTTCATAGAATGCTGTCAGTTTCGGTATCTGCAAGTTAAGTATCTTTTTGGCACTTGATGTGAGAGAGATTTCAAAAACTGTGTGATCATCAGGTAATATTTGTAATTTTCTCAACAATATACTGATTGCATCTGTATGTATTACGTGTCTTGTCCAGGGTAGTAAAGCTGTAAATTGGTTCTTAAGATAATTGAATGGAGATATGCCTGATTTTAGTACATTTTCGGACTTTGTATGTTAGTTTATTATATCTTGCTCTAAATACATTTACGTGAATGAGAGTTATATTTAGTTGAAATTACATTTTATTTAATAAGTTGCTTCATCAACTTGCATATAAGTTTTTTTAATATCTTGCTCTAAGTAAATTTACGTGAATGAGAGTTGTATGCAGTGTAAACTAATTTTATTTAATTAAGTTGCTTCATCAACTTGCATAAAGTTCACTGTATAACTGCAAAGTCCACAAGAGATCAAGATCAAATTAGCATGTGATTCTCTTGTATTGAATTAATGAAGAGCTGGGAAAATCCTGGCGTTTTCTGACCTTATCCGAACCCTTTTCTCCTCTTGCTTTGGCGGACAAACTAACAAATATATGCCTCTTCTATTGTGACGAAAATCAGTTAGGTACAAGTCTTTTTTTTCCGAGGCTAGTAACATCGTGTATTATAAATGGGAATGAAAAGCTTATGAGCTCACAGTAATGTGATAAAAGAATCAACATATGGGTTCCATAAAAACAAAAAGAATCAGGAACATATTTTTACTAACCCTTGTTGCCTGGACTTAGTATAACTATTAACTAGGATGGAGCTCGTTATTTTCTGGTGTCCTATAGTGAAGAACCTGCATGTACATAAGAACCGGTAGTTGTATTTTGATGGAAGTATGAGTGTGTTAGATGGTTGGTTTTCCTAGTGCAGAGATATAAATAATGTGCTATTGGATAAACTACATTTGTGCCATCTCAGGTCTTTCAGATAACATATAGCTAACATCTAACGATAGCCATTAAAAAATCTTTAAACATTTTCCGTTGGGAAAAATTCTGCGTGACACATCGTATATGCCTTTGGAGCTTGTACCAATTACAGGAGAACTCGTTGGGCATTGAAAAACAGTGACTTGTAGCCTCTGTTTTTTGATGCGCATAGTCAACGTTTGGAAGCAGAGTTTTGAAGTAGTAGTGCATTTACAAATTTTGATTGCTAGTATCATGGCTTGGTAATCCACTGTTTTAAATGTTTGGAATATATGTCTAGAAGGCCCAAATGCCAGGTTGGGTTTTGGGGTACCGAAGTTTGGAGTGCATAAGTCATTGACCATCGAGTTATTGGGTCTGATTAGTCCAGTTAGGTTCATGTTGTTGGGTCTGATTAATGTTTCATTTGGAAAGAAAATGACATATATTCTCTTCAACCAAAAGGTGAACAAGTCATGTTGAAGTCGTCAGCCCTATTTTCATATCTTCGCTCATTTCCCTTGTCTGTAAGGGCTGGGTTTCGTTTGTAATGGAATAGAGTTACCTTTGTTGATAAACATCATTGATGAACAGAAGAAAAATCCAATATGTGGTTACCATAGCATAGAATAAAAAGAAAGTAATCGCAGAAATATCTTGAATTGCTTCTTTACTAAGAATGATTAAAAAGGCAATAACTTCTATTTGCAAAAGCTTGAATCTGAAGAATGGAAGGCTTAGAGTTCAACAATACATTAGAGAAAAGTCCAGTTGACCTAAACCATATTATATCTGTGTTCAAATTTTAAGGACTTCACAATCTGTAGGTTTTTTCAGTAAGATCTATTGACTTTGCTATACTCATTGGCATTTAATTTATAATGTTGTGTACGGCCATTTTAGTGCTATGCCTCCCAAAATATAGAAGTCGACGAAAGAAAATTTGGCAGTGATCTGTGTTAAGCTGCACTTATGATCGGAGGAATTCTAGTAGTCTTTGCTGTCTGATGAGTGCCTATTAAGGCGGAAAACCAAGTTTCTGTCTATAATTTTATGAAATTAGGATGCCGACAATCTGGAGAGTCATTGTACTAATTGGTTGTGAAACTGCGGAAGTTACATGTCAGCCTAAGACTGTGAAGTTACATGTCAGCCTAAGACTGTCCCAAGTTGGATAAAACTGCACTACTGATGTTGTTGCTTTCTTAGCCTGGTCAAAAGGAAAAACAATGAAGGAGAAGAAAAAATAACGAGAAATTGATGATAAAATTTTGAATGATCTTATAGTTTAAGACAGTTTTTAACACATCTTGAATTAGTTGACACTTGCCACTCCCGTTTACTATTTTTTTTGGGACTATTTTCTGCATTAATTTTGCTTATCATCCTAATTTTTTAAATGACTATATCACTTGCATGTAGTTTAGATTAAGGCTGAGCAAAACCGAACCGAATGAATTTTAATCTATTTGGTTCGGTTATTTTAATTTTCGGTTCATTCAGTTTTAAACCGAAATAAAAGATCAATTTATTCGGTTTGGTTCTTAAAATTAAAAAACCGAACCAACCAAAGTTTTTATATATATATTTTATAGTGCTAAGATATCAAACGGTATAGCTTGATTTGGTGGTGTAAAAGCATAAATAATATCATGAGGTCACAAGTTCAATCCAACGAAATGGTAAAATTGGACCACCTATATATATATGTTAGAAAATTGATTATTTTTTTCCTTTTGCATAGTTTATAGGGTATTATTAACTGCATGAACTAGCAAATTAATCAACCCCAATTCCGTAGCTTAAATTATTCCAGTGCATGAGCATGCATGCTAATTGATTTTCAATTTTATTTATTTATTTATTTATTTTTTATAAATTCAAATTTTAATTATTGGACAAATTTTCGTTTGGTGATGAGGAAATATTATTAACAGCTCACTATGATAGAAACGTCACTACTTAGAATTTGAAAACCTCATATTAAACGATGTATAAAAATCAATAAACAAAGACCTACTTTTTATTTTGGTACTAATATTTTAATCAACAAATATAATTTTAATTTCCACCACATGTTAATAATACAATTTCTTTTTTAATTTTCTTAAGACTAAAAAAAAGAAAAGTCAAATTTCAGCGTCTTTATACTGAAAAATAGCAAATATGATTATGAAAATTTTTCTTAGCACATTATTTATGCAATTAAGTTAAAAAAAAAATTATGATTTGATTTCGTTGAATCATTGCTCAAAATACTCATTCAATCAAAATTAAAAGTTTTCTATAACTATATCCGCATTTATTAAAATACAATTCAACACCTATTACTGAAAATCTGTTTAATATTATTTAAATGTACGCACAATATAACATCAATATTGAACTATTAAACTTAAAAAAAAAAAAGACTATATTTACAATAGTTATTTAAATTTTTTTATTATAATATTTTTTATGAATTAATTCTCAACTAATTAATTCTTAGTAAATTCAATAAAATATTTTGATTAGTATTTATTATAGATATAATATAATAAATTTATGTATATTATTTTAATTTTAGTTATTTTAAATGAATTTATTTTGTTGAATATAAATTAATTTAATTTATGGATCCATATAGGTTAAAAGTTCAATAAAAAATAAGCCTACATTGACCCAGTATCGATTGAACCGAACCGAACCGATCGAAATTATTTTGGTTTTCAGTTCTATAAAGATCGATTCCAGTTTGATTCTTATATTTCTTAAAGTTCGGTTTTCGCTTCAATCAGTTCGGTCCAAAACCGAACCGAACAGACCGAATGCTCACCCCTAGTTTAGATCTCTCTCTCTCTCTCGTGCATGGGCGAATGAACATATTTAGTGTGCGGTTGTTATGGTTGGTAAATTATGTAAAATTGGTAATCTGGAAATTAGTTTGATTAGGATAAATCCATTAAAAATCTGGGTATACGATACTATTGAATCTTTGACCCAAAAATCTCATCTTTTTAGGATATATTAATTGTTCCTCCACTTGAAAATGGCGAGTCCATGCTATGAAGATGACCTCGTTTGAGTCAATTATCATGTAGTTTATTGTGTTAAATGAATCATAACTAAGATTCTGTGAGATCTGAATTGCATTTTTCTTTGTTAAATCAGAAAACAGTCAACCCTTGTCCACAACATTTGCTCCTAAAGCATAGCATGAGTGGTTTAGTGGGGTGTTTGGGCAACCAACCCACTTTCTTATCCATGTTAGTGGATTCATTTTCTACCTAATCAATTCCTTTCATAATTTATCTTCAAAAGTTGACTTAACATCTAAGGTTTGAGCTTTCTTACTCCACCAATACATAAATACTATTTGGTGGGTACGTGAGGCAATTTGATTTGGTTAAAATGACAAGCTTTTGAATTGATGCTCCTTTTCTTTATCTTAAACACCTTGCCTTGACCATGTCTTATTTCCTAAAATTGGCACTCCAATGTGTAATTTTCTCATTTGACTCTTCAACTTTTGCCTGAATTACAATTTGACCCTCCAACTTCACTTCCTAACCACTAAAAAAAAAAAAACTTACTACAGCTAGGGCTGACCACAAACCTGTCATAATCAACCCAATCAAAATTTTGAGTTTTACAATTGTCTATTTTACTGAAAATGAACTTTTTTACTAACTTTAATTGTATTATTATTTAATTTTAGTTGAAGCTGATGGGATAGGTATGTATAAAATTTAAACTAAAAGGATTATGACAAATTTCAAATATATCTTGCCGACCCCAGGCAAGATAAGGGATATTATGATGGCTACTGTTTTTATTTATTGTAATCCCACAGAAATGGGTACTGCTGCTAATGCTTATTTCTCAAACCCCAATTCGATTCAAATAGATAGAAACACATTGGCAGTGGTAGAAGACAATCTGAATTCAAAATAGGAACAGGAAGATGCATGTTATTCAATTAGATGTAGGAGGAACATCACATCACTATTGTCATTTCATATTGTTTTGGAGCTGATAAAGGATGTTGCATTGCCAACATTTGATATCCAATAATCACAGGGCAGGGAATCAGCCATCACCACCTCCACTATTTCCATTAAAGGTAATCTACTCATCACCTGCCAAAAGATTTTACATTATCAGACTTTTTAAGGCAATCATGCCAGATTTAATGTCTAAAAGATAAGAAGCACAATCTGTGATCCTCATTTTAAGCTTTTTCGCAATGCAACTGCTTTTAATTATTGTCTGTTTACTATTTAATAAACTTAAAAATCATTTCTTTTATAATTTTTTTTATTATTATTTTAAAATTTGAGATGGAGGTTGGTGGAGATTTGAATTACAGTAACTGATAAAAATTACACATCAAAATTTTACATATAAATATTTTAATTTTTTTAATAGAATCAAAATTTTTTAATGGGATCAATTTAAAAAAAAATAAATTTATATGAAGTTTTTTTTTATTTTTTTTATTTTTTAATTGAATGGGATGGAGGCAGCTATGCCCTTGGTTGTGATTAGGGAGCATTCAAATGCTTATGTGAATGCACATGTTGAGTTACTCCAAACATTGACAATATTCAAATGCTACAAAGGCTACAATTTAAATTCATTAAGCCTTAATGTTACTAGTACTTGATAATTGTGAATTATATAATGTTTTTAGTGTTTTTAATTAGTTAATTTGGTTTAATTTTAGTTAATTTATAGTTTAAATATTTATAATTGTGTTTTAGGAGTTAATGATATATTTTGGTGTTTTTTAGGTATATTTTGCAAGAAAAATGACTTAATTGCAAAAAGAAAAAAAATTAGGTCAAAACTATGACAAGAGGAAATTCATTCTATAAAATATTCGTGGAATCCAGTAAGTGCTTGCTTGGCCATGTGTTATACTGCCTAAGAAACATGCTTGGCCTTGCATTGAAGAAAATGCATTTACTTGGCCGTGTGTTTTAATGCCTTGAAGAGTGATTGGCCGTGCAACATTTACAAAGAAACCATGCACTGCAGTGCATGGAAAGCCAAAGATTTTTGTTGGGCCATGCACTTCCTTGGGGAAGAATGCACGGTAGTGCATTTCAACAAGAAAGATTTTGCTTGGCCATGTGTTTTGGACTCCCATGTTAAGAAAGATTTTCGATTTTTAAATTCAAGAATAATTCTTTCCCTATTTTAATTGAGGAAGTTTCGAAAGTTTCTACAACTTATTTTGCCTATAAATAGAAGATTCTAACACCAAAGATCGATGATCAATCATTAAGAACTAGTAGAGTTTATTAGTTTTAGATTTTTACATAGTTTTTCTGTTTTTGTTTAATATTTTTCTTTTCAACTTTGTTTTAGTTTTTAAACATGTTTAGTGAGTAGTTTTTGTTAATGGATTCTTAAAAACTTATATTTTCATTGTTATGACTTTATTTTGAGCTTAATTTCAATATCGGTTGATTATTTCTTAGTTTTAAACACTTTCTTATCTTTAATTATGTTGAGATTGATTGTTGGTTTATTGAATAAATAACTAAAAATTGATTTAGACATTGTCATTGATTTGCATGTTCTTAGATTAACTCTTTAATATTTATGCATGATTATTTTCTGAAATATGAGGTAACTATGTGTTAATTTTATTGATTAATACTAAAAGATGAGGAACTAAGAATAAATTAGAGTTGAATTTACTTGCAAAAAAGTTCAATGAATATTTAGCAAGTTAAACTAGATTTTTATGCTAAGTATTAGATTTGTCTATGAGTTTAATACTAAAAATGATATTTTTGCATAAAGATATCTGGCTTTCTTACTAGTTTTTCCATAATCACTGGTATTCCTATTAAAATTAAATAATTACGATGAAAGTTAAGGTGGATAGTTCCTTTAGCAAGAGAATTTCAGTTATTGTTTTGTTTTTAATTCATGTTGATTTAATTTTAGTTTTTGTTTTGTTTAATTATTTATTTAGTTTAATTTTTACCTTTAGATCGAAAATATTTGGAAAACAATATCGGATTAATTTAATTCATACATAGATATTTATTTTAGCAATCCATGTTTCTTTAGATACAATATTTGGGGTTTTATTTTATATTTTCATATATTACTAGCCGATCTAGTACACTTGCTAGACACCGGTCAGTACTACTACGATGAAGAGAATGCCATTATTCTTATTGAGTGGTTCATCCCATAAATCAAAGTGAAAAGAAAAAAAAATATATATATCTGTTCCGCACCACTGTGTGTAGTATGCTTACAGAAAATGTATATATATATATATATATATATATATATATATATATATATATATATATATATATATATATATATATATATATATATATATATATATATATATATATATATATATATATATGAGATTAAGACTAATGATATTAGGAGATGAGAGCATATTAGATTATGAAAAATAAGCATTATTGTTCTGCTTTATATATATACACACACTGTGACACGTAATTTTATAATTTATTTAAACATTCAAACTTTAACTATAACTTATTAAGTATTTATATTTGTCAATTTTTCAAATAAAAAAATACAAAATCATATTTGAGAAATTAAAGAGCATGATACTTAACCACATTGATATAATATTTTAAATGAGAAACGTATTCAATGTGCACAATGAGATTGACAGGAATTGAAAATAGAACATGTTGGTTTTTTTTATTGATTTTAATGATTTTTTTTGTTAATTTTAATGTTATCGGTACGATTAAATTGAAAAGTACATGTACTCAATAGATCATTATTAAAATTTAAATATTCAAATTAATTACGAAGTCAAATTCAATTATACATATTAATGTTTGTTGTAAAATCTTATTAAAAGATTATACTGGCTAATAATGAAAAAAAAAAAGAAAAAAAAAAGTTTCTGATTTGGGAAAGATATGGTTGATTATTGAGAGAAGCACCGACAGTGAAGAGAAAGCTACCCATTAAAAGGCACATCCTTTGTTTCAATCATATTTGACATTACCTTTAATCACCTCTATAGATTGTAAAATAGTGAATTAGCAAGTCATAATTATTTTATTTCAGTGCAAGAAAAAGTTACAAGCACAAATTCGATGCATGAATTATCTTCAACAGCTCCTTTTTCTTTTCTTGAATAATCTACAAATATCAGCAAATTCATGTTTCAATTCATGCTACTAAAAGATTTGAATGACATTTGAGTTGTTTTGGATATAATTATTGGATGTGAAACTGTGACAATTTTGAGGAAAATCAACAATAATCGAAAATGAAAATGAAAAAGAAAAAGAAATTCTGAGCAGCCACTTTTTTTTTCAAGCTAATTTTATTTATGGTCACTGAACTAGTAGTCAATTTCACGACAGTAATAATTTTTTTTTTATAAAAATCACTAAAGTTTATAAATATATACAACAAAATTACTTTGATCGATTTCCGGCAAAAAAAAATGCTGAAAAAGTCCAGCTAGCATATCCATTCATAACAACATGCACACTTGATATCCAGTGTAGCGCCAGATTAGCATGACACGTGATAATTTCAAACACTATTTTTTGTCTATATATGCGTTGACGTGGCAAACATGATATGTGTCATGCTGACGTAGTGTCACGTTGGATGTCATGTGCGCATGTTGTGATGACCGTATATGTCAGCTGGACTTTTCGGCCTTTTTTTTGCCGTAAATCAATTAAAATAATTTTATTGTATATATTCGTAAATTTCAATAATTTTTATGAAATTTTTTATTACTGTTATAAAATTAGACACAAATTCAGTAATAATCATGGGTGAAACTAATCCCTTTTTTTCTTCTAAATTTCACATCTCATCGCATGTGTTGCATGTGCTTACATTCTTTTTTAACTTCAAAATCTTATTGACAAATTCCGTGTAAAGTCACATAAAAAAAATAAATAATCCGAATTAATTCATTCACTAAATGCTTATTGATAAACTTCGTGTAAAATTTGTTCTCCATTGAGGACCTGTAATGTAAGCATTTCAAAAAGAAAATATAAATATTAAAGAGCAGCAATTTCATATCTTAAATGTGGCTACTATTTACAAGGACATGTGTAACTTATTGGCCAAATATTCCATATTAAATGTCCATTTAAAAAGAAAATTTTATTTCAAAATAGGCATCCCTTTAAATTTATATCGGTAGTTCAATAAATTTTTCATTTTTTTACTGGATTAAGTATACTTTTAAAAAATTTAAGATTGTGTCAAGCAGATTATAATTTAATAGTCCGTCTAACTTAATGGTGAAAATTTTAATATTTGGACTTGTGGTTCTAAGAAGAAAAAAAAAACGTAATATAAAAAATATTAACATGGCAAAATATACGGATCAAGTAAATAGATAAAATATACGAATCGAGTGGAAGAATGTTAATCCAAGACTGATTATGGGGTGGGCTGTTGAAATTTATGGATCTATACAAATTAAATATGTGAATATTATATATTATATACTATCACAGTCTTAGTTCAAATAAAAGTGATATGATTAATTTAAAGTCAAGTTAGACTTAATAATCATCTTATTAAAAATATAAGGTTACTTTATAAATGTGTAGAAATCTAAAATATTTAATCTAATTTATGAATGATAAATTAGAAAATAAGTCACTTTATAAATAGGTTATGGTTCTCCTTGCACAAAGGACCCTAACCCTAATTTTTTTTTTCTCTCTAGTGTCCTATCACCTTAGAGAAAATTCAGATATCTATATCAATTAAAAACCATAAAATCTCTGCATTCTTGCATCTATTTTATTCTTGATTATTTGATATGATCGATTTATATACTATTATGTATTTAGGGTTTAATTTTTCTATCAATTGGTATCAGAGCCTAATTTATGTTAAATAATTGAGAATTGATTTTAAGGTTTTGATTCTTTTAGATTGATTAAAGATTTTTATCAAAATTTCGGTGTTTTGATCTTTGCAGAATAATTTGCATAAATTATGTTGCTTTTGTTTTTTTCAGGACAACTTTGATTTCAGTTATTTAGTAATCGGCATATTGATATTATTTGGCTTGTTTAATCTTGCGGCACAGTTGAATTGCGATAACTTTTGTTTCATGCGATCAGTGGCATGTTGTTTTCTGCCATGGCTTTTGTATGGAATTGATACAGTCCATTATAAAAGCCTAAAGTCAATTCTTTACTAATTTGGTTGGGTTGTGTGACTGCGGCCACACACACATATATATATATGAATTCGATTGAGTCTGTAAAATTGATGGTTTCGTGACAATTGTTATGCCATTTCTTGTTGTTTCAATTTTGAATTAATGCTGCAGCCTATGTTTTCTTGTTTTTATTGAGTAAAATCAATTGTTATTTATGGGATCATTTGTTTGGGTCCATCTAGAAGCCAAATAACCTAATATATATATATATATATATAGCTTTGTTATTTATGGGATCATTTGTTTGGGTCCATCTAGAAGCCAAATAACCTAATATATATATATATATATATATATAGCTTTGTTCTTTATGCGATCAACTTTATTTAGTCTTATTTTGATCACAATCTCTTTCTGCTGCTGCTTTTTTTTTTTTGGCAATAATTCATATGAATAAATTCCATTGATATTATTATTTTTTGTCTTTTATAATTTTAATGTAGAATATTAATTAATTTGGATTATGATTAGTATTTTACATTTAATTGTACAATAGAAATTTAGATTCAAAATTGGCCTTAGAGTTTAATACTAATATTTTAATTTAGTTAATTGAAGCAATGTGCTGCCAAAGTAACCTCTATTGTGTAGGTTAATTAAATCAAAATATTAGGAAGGTGTGTGTGTATATATATATATATATATATATATATATATATATATATATATATGTTCAAAATTTTATGCAGGTAATAGCCGGCCCAAATGAAGGTTATTATTGTCTGGCCTAAATTAGAACATATTTGATTTTCCATTTGAATGTTATGTCGGTCCAAAGAAAGGCTTAATGATTGACATGAGTTTATTATGAATATTTGATTACTACACTAAGATTACCACTTGCAAGTTGATTTTTCTGTCCAAAAACTAGATTTCATTGTTGTGCTAGGTGTCTTGTGATGGGATTTGTCATTATTTTTGAGTCTATTATTTTGTAAGATTTAAAGTATTGATTGTGAGCTTGATTTATATTGCATTGTTCTCTGAATTTAGAAAATACTTCTATCGGTTCAATATCTGCAAATATTAACTCACTTCCTATGTTGAATTGCACATATTTTAAGAAATGGAAGGAGAACATTACTATTGTTCTAGGCTGTATGGATCTAGGCTATGCACTTTAAGTTGTGCCTCCTACTCCTCTTATAGTTGAAAGTTCCTTAGAACAAAAGAGAAACTTTGAGAAGCGGGAGTGCTCAAATTGCTTAAGTTTAATGATCATGACACGGGCTATTCTAGACACACTCAGAGACACAGCGTCGAAAAATCAAAATGTCAAATTGTTCCTTGAAGCCCTTGAAAGTCATTTTGCTAAAAGCGAAAAGGCGAAATTGTTTGCATAAGGTATAAGGGCAATAGGAGCATAAGGGAATACATTTTGGCAATGAGGCAAATTGCATTCAGGCTAAAAACATTAAAATTAGAAATTTCTAAGGATTTATTAGTGCATTTGATTTTTATCTCTCTTCCTTCACAATTAAGTCAAGTTCAGGCAAGTTATAATATTTAAAGGGAGAAGTAGACTCTTAATGAGCTCATTTCTCATCTGGTGAATAAGGAAGACAAGATAAAGCTTGGCAAAGCAGAAAGTGCTCATTTGGCATTATCTTTTAAGGGCTTCAATAAGAAAAGGAAAAAGGATAAAGATGTTGCAAAAAAAAAGAAGCAACATAAGGAAAATAAGGATAAAATTCAATAATTTGGTTGCTTCTTCTGTAAAGGAACTTCTCTTAAGAAAAAAGATTGTACCAAATATCATGCTTGGCATGCAAAGAAACATACATTTAATGATTTTGTTTATTCTGAGATTAATTTAATCTCTGTACCTAGATACACTTGGTGGATAAATTCCAATGCCACTACTCACATAAATGTATTCATGCGGGGTTGCCTGAGCTGCCGAAAGTTGAGTGATGGTAAAAGATACATCTATGTAGGCAATGGCAAGCTAATTAAAGTTAAGGCAATAGGCACTTTTAGGTTACTATTAAAGACTGAAATTTATTTAGATTTGAAAGAGACTTTTATTATATTGTTATTTAGATGGAATTTAATTTTTGTTTCTGTAATGGACAAATCAGGATATTCTTGTTCTTTTAGAAATGGTCAATTTAGTCTTTTTGAAAGTTTAAAACTCATTGGTTATGCTTTTTTATCTAGTAATGATAACCTATACTTACTTGATACAATTGCTTCATATAATAAAACCATAGATGTGTGTACTAAATGAAAATTAAGTAGTGAGAATTCTGTATCACTTTGGCACAAGAGATTAGGCTATGTTTCTAAAAAAAAGATTGGAAGGCTTGTGTCAAATAGAATTCTTGATTCACTTGATTTTTCAGATTCTAAAATATGTATTGAGTGTATTAAAAAAAACAAACTAACAAACAAAAGGAGATTAGGTGCCAACAAATCTACAGACGTCTTAAAACTAATACATATAGACATTTGTGGACCATTCCCTATGGTATCCTGGAATGGTCAACGATACTTTATTACATTCATAAATGATTATTCACATTATAGGTACCTTTATCTCATTCATGAGAAGTCTCAAGCTTTGGATGTGTTCAAATCCTTTAAAGTTAAAGTTGAAAATCAACTAAATAAAAGGATTAAAACTGTTAGATCTGATCGTGGCGGTGAATACTATGGTAGATATGATGGATCAAGTGAACAATGTCCAGTGCCATTTGCCAAACTCTTAGAGGAATGTGGAATTGTCCCACAATACACCATGCTAAGAAGTCCTAACATGAATGGTGTAGCTGAAAGATGAAATAGGACATTGAAAGATATGGTAAAGAGTATGATCGGCCATACTAATTTGTCAGATTCACTCTGAAGAGAGGCATTAAATACTGCAACTTACATGCTTAATAGAGTTCTAACTAAAGTTGCAACCCTTATGAACTATCGACGGGTAAGAAACCTAGCTTAAAATATTTACATATTTAGGGTTGTCCAGTTAAGGCAAGGCCTTATAAGCCAAATGAAACAAAATTGGACTCAAGAACAATCGGTAGCTATTTTGTTGGATACTCTAAATGGTGTCGGGGGTACAAATTTTTTGATCACACAAAAAGATCATTTTTCAAGACGAAAAATGCCAAGTTCTTTGAGGATGTTGAATTTGGGAGGGGGGATATAAGGTTAAAGACTTTGTCTTCGAAGAGAAATTTATTTCTCTTCTTATAGTTGTAATTGGCTATGATCGAGATTAAGATTTTCTCCCTAGCATGGTTCAAGAAGCAACACCAGAACCATAAGGCAATGTCAAAAATCTCCTAGAACTTGTTCAACAAGTTATTCCTGAAAAACAAACTCAACAATCTCAAGAAAAAATGTCATTAAAAAGATCCACTAGAAAAAGAGAAGTGCAATTTCTGATGATTACAATGTACTTCTCCAAGAGCATGAGGTTGACAATGAAATGATGGAAGATGATCCAATCAACTTTTGTCAAGCCATTGAATGCTCAAAATCTTAAGAGTGGATCAATGCCATGAATGAGGCAATAAAATTCATGAACGACAATGAGGTTTGGGATCTTGTCACATTGCCTAAAAGTATAAAACCTATTGGTTGTAAATGGATATTTAAAACCAAAAGGGATTTAAAAGGCAATATGGAGAGATATAAGGCTCGTTTTGTTGCCAAGGGCTTTACTCAAAATAAAGGCATTGATTATAAAGAGACTTTCTCTCCAGTTTCATTGAAAGACTCTTTTAGAATAATAATGGCACTTGTGGCATATTTTGACTTTGAGTTACATCAGATACATGTTAAGACAACATTTCTCAATGGTAACATTAACGAACAATTTATATGGAACAATAAAAAAAACTTTGTTTTAGAAGATTCAAAGCAAATGGTTTGCAAATTAAAAAAAATTCATCTATGGACTCAAACAGGCTTCTCGTCAGTGGTATCACAAATTTCATCAAACTATACTTTCTTTCAGTTTTCAGATAACTACAGTTGATGAATGTATATAGCACAAGTTTAGTAGGAGTAAGTACATTTTCCTAGCATTATATATTTTTGACATATTGCTTGCTAGCAATGATATAGGCATTTTGCACGAAACTAAGAGATTTCTATAAAAGAAATTTGAGATAAAAGGTCTTGGTGATGCCTCTTTTTATTAGGAATCAAGATATAATGAAATCGCTCTTGAGGTATTATTGGATTATCACAAAAGAGCTATATCAAAAAGATTCTCAAAAGGTTTGGCATGCAAAATTGTAAACCAGGAGATATCTCGGTAGCTAAGGGAGATAAGTTTAGTTATAATTGGTGCCCAAAGAATGAACTCGAGCCTAAGTAAATGCAAAACATTCCTTATGCTTCAGCTATAGGAAGTCTAATGTATGCTCAAGTTTGTACACGTTCGAATATCGCATACATTGTTGGAATGTAACACCCTAGATCTGAACATATATCCGATATCGATATACTACTATTTGTGTTGTTGTATTGTTAATTTAATCCGTTGATACTTTTAACTAGAAATTTATGCACCTTAAATGCAATGCCCAATTTCTATTTATAGTTTTGTGTTAATTAGTCACCATTCATTTGGTAAAAATTTAAACAGTGTAACGGCTATAAAATCATGCTATCCAAACCTCTAAAGTGTCAAATTTATACTCTAAATGTTCAACCTCTACCTCCAAAACAATAACAACAACAACACAAGCAGTTCTAAATATTAACTCACAATCCATCAACACAACACAAACCATGCAACCATAAATTAAGCGTAATATCAACATACATAACCATATGTCTACTATGGCTTAATGTCTATTACATATTACTTGCATACTTTAAGATGACTATTGCATTATACATAACTCAATTTCCATCTATCATCCCACATATACATGTCAATTAGTCTTCCTTTTTCCACTATGGCTTCCTTCACCTATCCCCTAAGCACAATCAATAAAATCATACGCCAAGCAAATATGTTGCCTAGTGGTGGATACACTACACAAAATTTCATTTATAATAACAATATTTTATAAAATTATCATTTTGCCATTATTTAATATTTATTATCTTTTATCCTCAAATTAAACCTAAAATCTCTTAAACTACCATTTAATCCTTAATAACAATTACTTTTGCCTATTTCTTACTTATTCCTCTGTTAAGGCGGTAAATTATAATTTAGTCCATAAATTTATATTTTAATGTAACTTGAACTAATTTCACTTTAATTTTTATTTCTTTCACTTTTTTTTAGTGAGTATTTATGTTTAAGTTCAAAACTTTCATTTTAATCCTTACATTACCCTAAGTAGCAACAAATTATAGTTTGGTCCCTGAAACTTTTCTTTATTTATGGTTTTGCCCTTTTTACCATTTTAACCCTATAACTATATTATTGATGTAAATTTAACATTTTACCCCTAATTTCTCATGTAGTTATATTTTTACCTCTTATCAATTGCTTACTTACATTTTACATCTTATTTAACCTTTTATTACATAATTGACCTCTTTTTATGCTTAATTTCTTGTTTAGTCCTTATTATTTTATAAAATTATATTTTTGCCCCCCGATAGTGCCCAGTGTATACCCTCATACCAAATATGCCAGAGGAGGACTCCAATGGTCCTACATAGATCAAAGTGATCACTTGGCATGATCTAGTACTCCAAAATATGGGGAGGTGATCATTTGGCGTTATTCATGCCTCCAGAATGTGTTGAGGTGACCACTTATCATGGCCAATGCCTCAAGAGTCAACCTAATGTGCTTGTCTTAACGAGTACCACAGTCTATATCCCTATAGCTAGCAATTATATCCTAAAATCTTGGATTGCCCACTATATACTAAGGGCAAATATTTTTAACTATTTTATGTCATATTATCTCATAGCTTTTCATATCATCCACATTATGTCATAATTTCCAAATGCTCATATCTTGCACATTTATACCTATCATATATATATATATATATATATATATATATATATATATATATATATATATATATATATATATATATATATATATATATATATATATATATATATATATATATATATATATATATATATATATATATATTCATCATAAACATAAGAATTATCATTTAAATATGATAAAAATATGCCATTTCCGCAAGGTACCAAATTTAACCATGGCATGATCACAAGCATACACCATGATTTTTCATACATTATCATGTCTCATGTGTTTCCTTAATCATTTTAAACCTTAATATAAAAGTACACATTCAAATTATAAATATAACAATTTCATATATAAATGAACACCATTAAGTCCGATTTATCCACATTAAGTACACATGTAATTTAAGGTTTTAATTACACATTCTAGGTTCCTTTTTCTTCATAATGTCCAATTTATGCCTAATCTTTCATTAATTATTCAAATATCATATAGTAACCCTAAATGTACCATTCGGCTACCTTAGGTTATTCCACTTTTTAGTTGTTTTTTTCATTTATTTGTATTCATTACATATTAATTTTATCATTTTGTTAACATATCTCAAATTATTTCACAATTATACCTAAGATTCAACAGTTACATAATGTGAATTTAGGAAAAATTCAAAGGAAACAAATGAAATTAAGTGTAGATTTGTATCCACTAACCTCAAAATAGCTTAAATTCACCTACTCTTCCTCTTCCTTGCCCTTTCCCTCCTTAGTTCTTTCTTCACCTCGAAAATCCCCTTTAGGCCGAATTGGAGGAGGGAGAAATTGTGAGTTTTTGTCATGAATTTCAACACATCAATAATCACAAATTCATTTAAATCATGTTTATTAATCAAATTGGGATTTTCTTAATAAAAATGAACCAATGTCTAACTTTTATCCCAAAAATTTACACATAAAAGATAGTCTTATTTTTCATCTAAATTAGGATCACTCATCCTGTATTTTCTAAAAACTAACAAGGACTCTCCATCCTTTTTTTTATAAATATACATGAGAAAACCAACGTTCCCAAATTAATTAAAAGTCTGTTTTATGTATGATATTTATTTATCTTTCTTTTGTACATTATTATTTTCTTGGGATAATTTGCTTATGCAATAATTAAGTAGGACTTTATTTTTTTTATTTACTGCTTTCTTTACTTGATTGGAATGTTTATTTAATTTTATCGCCTTGGATTGTGTGAGAGAGGAGAGTGGAGTAATGTCTAAAATCAAATTATAAAACAACACATAATCGAGGTGCCAAGTAAGAGTAATGTTCCAAATGTCAATCTCTATTTGGGCATAAAAAAAGTTGAGATTTATTTTTCAACGTTCTATTGGGTGACGACTCCATGATGCTTGCCTCTTTAAGCTTGTAGTAGACACCTTCAAGAGTTGACTACAAATAATAAATATGGCCTAAATTCCTTTCTATTGTGAAGTGGTCAATTTTTGAGTTATAGTAAGCCTCTTCCAATCTTGAACCCTAAAAGCAGGCCTTCGAGAACCTAACTGGAAATGAACGAGCTCTAACATGTGTCATAGTGGTGACTCTATTGGGGACTAAATAGACCTTGCTCTTAAAAGTATCTTGGTTGATTTTTCTTTATAATTCAGTGTTTTTTTATTAATCCTATCTTTTTTTTTTCAAAATTGCATACATCTTAGAGCCTTAGAATTAAGTTAGGCATCCCTTTATAGCTCCGGTGCTATCCTGAAGCACGTCCTACATTCACTCAATGTAGGCACATGTCAAGGAGAACCATCAGCTCAAGTCCAATCCTAAATGGTATATGAAATTTGACCTATCAGTTGTTATACTTGTGACGAGATAGACCTATTGACAAGGGCCATGATTGGGTAGCCTTAAAGTTTCATCACCCTAACTTAATTCCATAGAATGACAATAGCTACTTCCCCTAGGTTGTATAGCCATAATAATTTTTGCTTGCTATATGGACCTTTATGTATTGGCCAAACTTAAACAAGTTAAGAAGGTACCAGTCAAAAGCTGCCATACCTCATTAAGCTCTACCTGACTTGTATGAGTTAGTCAAAATATATAACGATCAAAATCCATATACTTGTGCTTTTAATTTAAAAAGGTTATGTTGTCGATTTTTTACTGTGCACCATGTATGTCCATTAGGTATTCAATTGACCCATGGGCTAAACCCACTTAGGAAAGAGACCGCACGACCTTATATGTGGGAGTAATAAGGTTGGAAGGCTTTATCTATGCTTGTGTGTGATTGTAATTGTGATTGATGTACAATAAACACATTCATGTATCATGTATATACCATGCTCATGCATCACTCCTAATGTTTGATTCTTATAGCTATTATAGATTCATTTAGGTGGTCCAATGGTTCAAATGGTTTTTTAGTCTAAAGATCCATGTCTAAGATACCAGTTCAGATCAGAGTCAAGTTTAGAGTTAAGGCCTGAGATTAGTTTAGAGTTTGGTTCAATCGAGCTTTCAAGAAGCAATCAAAAGACTGTAGAATGACAAAAAAATATTAGGGAGAGAATATTTACTTTAAGGGATAGACTAGCCTCTATTTTGGTGCCTTTGGTTCCACAAGACGTATTAGATAGAGAGTTAGGCAAGAGACTTCATGAGTTTGAAAAGAATTTATGGGCTAAAATTACAAGCTTACTGGACTAAAAATTGGCAAAATTTGGGAAAATTTTGTTGGCTAAAATTGAGGGTTTGCTATCACTATCAGCTAAATCTCAGCATTTGACCTCGTTATTCCCAACCACTAAGACCAAAGAGGCCTTTGCAACTGTTAATGGAAAAGTTATAGAAGAGTACTTGACCAAGAAAATGAACATCCAAGGTAATAACGGGGCCACAAAGGTTTCAGTCTAAAAAATAACTTGGGGATCATTGCACCATCATGGATAAACCATTGTTTTGGCACCTTACTCGTCTTACTAAGCAAGGCAAATTACAACTACTCTCACCTAAACCAGCTAGGGGGCAGGGAATGCCATATCATCGGGCATACCAGTATTGTGCCTATCATTAGCATACGGGACATCAAATGGATAAATGTCAGACCCTAAGAGATCGCATCCAAAGCATAGTTAATTTTGAACAAGAGACTAACGAGGGATGGTCACTCAATGGGGAAAATCTTGTTGAAAAATGAGGTGCTAACTGTTAAGAATGGGATGGGACAAGATCTGACATAAACAGCAATGATGAGATGGTTGAAGCATTCACCCCTGAAATGGATTCACTAATTACTGTAGATAAGCCATTATCATGTTAATCCCACTCACCCTATGGGAGAAACGAGTGCTAAATCCAAAAGGAGAAAAGCATTAAGAGAGTCTGTTATTAGAGTAAGTAGAGGTGCTCGAAAGATAAGGGGAGTATCGATTGCTGAAGTAGGTCAAAGATAGTACTCTAATTTAGGGAAACCTTTATCTTAGGTATTTGTACAATTGGTCAAGTAAGGGAAACTATAATCTCTGCCATACAAACCACCCAAAGATTTGGTTCATCGTATCACAGATCAGATTTGTTTTGCACTTTTCACCTGTACACTGGCCTTTTAACTTGTGACTTTCGGGTCTTGAGGTACCGAATCTAGGATATTGTTAAAAATATCCAAATTTTTTACCTTAAAAATAGGCAAAAGGGTTGTGATGTTGCTTGACTGGTTCTACAGATGTCATAACAGCTATGCCATGGATCAAAAGTAGTGGCATTTCCATAGATCTTGTTTTTGCTTTTGAGATTTTTTTATGAGAACAACTTTTTTTTTTCTTTTGATTATATTAATAAGATGAATATTTTTGCTTACTCATGTGATGTTTCTTCTGATTTCAATATGCATAATCATGATCGTGTATCATTCATATTTAATTTCAATTCAACTAATACATGGTCATTTAACCTCGACAAGAAATAAAACCCAAAAAAAATCTCATTAGCATCAGACATAACTCCTAAAGAGGGGAAAAGTTGAGAGAATAAAGAAAAAAATATAAAAATGTCTTTACCTAGACTTATGAAGATCTGTCGGGGGTTGATTGAGAGATAACTACTCAAGCGAGGTTAACCCAGTCAAGTAGAAGCCTTAGTAGTGGTAACTAAAGATCACAAAGGTATATGAATATTCATTTTTAGTGGCCTATAGTGAATGGTCAATAAAGGATGGCTATTGACTTACATCAAATATCTTAAGAAGTCAGTTTTAAATGCTTTAGCTACTTTGATATTAATGTAAAATGACTCGAAGGGGTAAGCATGAAACTCGTGTTAATCTTTAATGTTGATAAGCCACACTTTGAAATTGAGAAAGAAATGGATGTTAAGATGGAGAAATTAGTATTCCCAAAAGATGCCATTGAAGAGGATTAAAGAATGATCTATGAGATGTCTACCTGATGCATCAGTGTGGGTAGGAGGCTTCATAAGAGGTAACCTGACGTTATTCAGTTGAAGTACTTAAGTGAAAAAGGAATTAGGGGTGTATGTGGCACTTACATAAAAGATTAGGTTAAAAGAAAAAAAGGAAGACAATAAATGAAAAAGAGAGAAAAATAATAAATAAAAAGGGGAGGGAAGACCATACATTAAGGGCTCTTCTGGACCGCTCGAGGTATGTAAAGGAATGTTAGTTGTGTTAGTAAGATGTAGACTTAAGACACTTACCAATTTTAGAGCTATACAATCTTACATCGCCTTGGCCATTAGCTATATGGGGCATAGACATCATGAGAATGATTCATCCACCAAGTTCATTATAGTTACCATAGATTACTTCACCAAGTGGGTAGATGCAAAATCCCTCAAGAAGGTAGATGTTAAGGACATGGCTAGATTTATTGCAAATAATTTGATATACAGATATGGATTACCCCACCACATAGTGTTAGGTAATGGGATGCAATTCCAAGCTAAAACCAAGCAGATGCTTAAGAAGTATGGAGTTCAATATCACAAGTCTTTACCTTACTAACCTCAGGCAAACGAGATAATTAAGGCAGCTATTAAGAATGTCAAAAAGATCCTAGCTAAGATGGTTTAAACTTACAAGGGTTGGGCTAATAAGCTACCTTTTGCACTATGATGCTATAAATTGCAACTAAAACTTTAATAAAAGCCACTCTATTCCTTATGTTTATGGGACAGAAGTCATACTGCCATTAGGGATTAAGCATCAGTCTTTAAAGGTAGTTTTAGAAGCTGAGTTGCTAGAGATGGAATGGGCTACCTAGAGGTTGCTACAGCTTAAGCTACTATATGGGAATAAAATACAGTTTTACTACCATAATCAGCTCTATCAAAAAAAGGCTATCTCATTTGTTTAGGAAAAAGGTTAGAAACCATCCTTTGAAAGAGGGAGATTTGGTGTTTAAACAAATAAGGATTGGAATTCCAAACATTCGGGCAAGATTAGACCTACTTGGGAATAACCCTTTGTGATGAAGAAATTGTTGTTTAAGGAAGTTGTAATTTTGGCTGATAGTGAGGGCAATGAATTCAGAGAGCCAGTTAACATCGACATGTTGAAAAGGTTCCACGGTTAAAACTTAAAAGAGAAAAAGAAGAGAATAAAAGCCCCATGGGTTAAAAATCGAAAAAAACGGCAATCTTGCTAAAATTAGGCATCCCATCAAGGTGAAAATCAAAAAAAGGCATCCTGAGAAAAAACTAGAGGTTAAGAGAAAATAATCGATTAAGAAAACCCGAGAAGGCTGATTGATTATAGGAGTTATGGTACTTTTAAGATTTCATTTCGAGATTATATGATTTGTGTTTTGAATTAACGTTAAATAATGATCATGCGTACTGAAATCAAATAGAAATGTCATGTATGTATGCAATGTTTTATCAATATGATCCAAAGGAATTCGTACAATGTGTTCAAAGTAAAAAGTTTTAATGAAAAACAAAAATACAAGTGTCTTTATTAACTCTATGTCCCTCAACTACTGTTAGTGAGCTGTAACCAGTATGATCTATTGTTAACTGCAGGACTGGTAACCCATCTCTTGTACTCAATGAAAGTGGAGATGTCATAATTTGCAATCTCTAGAAAAATAGCCCTTACAGCAACCTGAGCCCAAAGTTGATGATAGCGGCTGAGAAAGGAGTAGAGAGTGGACCACCACAAAAGGCTAAAAGGCGCTTGACAATGTCCTGACGATCCCTATATTGGTGAGCACAGCGAGCAGTGATGTAAAAGGTGGCCTAATGTAATCCACCCATAAGGATGCATCCAAAAGGTGCATCTTGAACCACAGAAGATATGGGTAACCAAGGGCATCTGAAACCAATATCACCATCTGCTAATTAAGCCAACGAGATGATCCCCTTCTGAATCGATTAAAACTTACGCTGCTTGTGCCTAAGATTATAGTGCCTCAATGGATAAGTGCTCATAGCTCTAGCCTGGGGAGGAGGTTCTGACAGTAGATCCAGCTTCTTATGCAAACATACTTGAAAAAAAAAGAAACAAAAGAAAATAAAAAAAGAGAAAAAAAAGCTGCTGGGGTGAGTAGGATTCATCTCAGGTAAAAATAAGGTAAAGAAATATGTGAAAATTCGAAAGGACATATTTTTTAATAAAAAAAAGCTAGTGTGAAAATCCACAAGGGGCACACTACCTTTAAAAAAATGACATACCTAGAGTAATTAAGGGCTACTAATAAGGCGAGCAGTAGAATCAACATGTATAGTGTCCAAACCAAGGATCTTCTCTACCAAGACCAAAAGGAATAAGGCACGACCTCTACGCACACCGACCATAACACTGAAAAGTCCATAGTCTCCAGTTAGGTTATTCGAGCATACCCACAAGCATTGAGCAAAACAACACAACAAAATCACACTAGTGTGAAATGTAGGTACATCATCAAAATCATCCAGAACATCAGTCAGCATCTCCAATGAAAATGCCCTCCTTTGAGGTACTAAGCATCTGGCCTCAAAAGGTAGAACACCCAAAGCTTGGGTCACCTCTCTAGGATGATTAAGAATAATAGAAGGTAGGCAGGGTTGAGTGCTAGGTGCAACTCTCACACCAACAATCTTAGCAAATCCCTCAAGCAAAGGGCATAACTCCTGATATGTGAATCTAAAGAAATAAAACCTTAAGTCCCAATATCAAGCATTAGAATAGATTAAGGCTCTATCAAAATAGGGTCTTCCTAGGTTTTGGGTCATTCAGTAACCTATTTAGTTTGGTTATAGTTGCGGGTGACATGATAAAATGTTCGGGTGGTCTAGAAGAAATGTAAAGCAAAAAAAAAAGGGAAGAATAAGGAAAATAACTAAAGGAGAGCTCTCTTAGAAGAGGAAGGTCAAAAAGTACAAAAAATCAAAGAGGAAATCAAGTTATTTATAAAAAACGTGTGACAGAAGCCCATCCCTCGAGAAGCGAGTTTGGCCAGCCCATCTGCCAACCCTGGACTGCCTTAATGAGTCTTTTGCATGCCCCTTACATTGCACATATGCTTTTGCATTTGTCTTATTTTTGTAGGAAATATGAGAAACATTGAAATTATAAGGCTTTAAAAGGCCAAATACGAAGGAGAATGTGGTTAGAATTAGAGTGCGAGACATTTATTATAGTACCACGTGACACCACTTCACAGAGGCCACAGGACTATCTATCAGAGTAGATGTCTTGACCCTAAAGAGGGGAGTTGTGAAGGAGCACCAGGCAGCCATCACCTTTTTTGGGGTCATGTACAATCTGAACATGGCCAAGAGCACCATGCTGGACGTACAGGTATACAGATACATCCAGAGAGTCTTGTCTACCTCATATATCGACTGCACCAAAAGTCCTGGGTTGGTGAATGTAGTCAACATCATCCGTCTATAGGCCATACATACTGACAAAAGGATCAGCATCACCTATGAGATCATCTCCATATTACCCAGGGTAACTACATAGCCAACCTCATAGATCTGTATCAGGCGAATGGTGACCCACTTGCTGTTGGGCTTAGGGGCAAATAAGGGGACCTTTGGTTGGGCACTCGAGGAGGTTGTTTTGGTAGACTTACAAGTTGCCTTTGGCATGAGGGTGGTTGAACCGATTAGAGGCAAGAGGGAATGTACAGGCTACTGATAGTCCCAAAGACCATAAAGAGATATAGATTGGATTCTATTGTGCTAGAACCATCGACAGAGGGCGAGGAATAGGATCAACCACCTTAGGCATCCTCTGCACTGCTAGTTCAGCTTAATCATCCTCTCTAGCAGGATGAGCCATAGTAGCCTCAGGGGGCAGACATGGACATAAACTATGAGATGGACATATAGGTGGATCTAGATGACTTGCTCCATGGATCACCTTTCCCTCTGGTACCTCCCAGGTCTCTCATTTAACCACAAACATCATCCTCTAGGGAATCTAGGAGATTCTCACCGTACGGCCACCCAAAAGCCTTTACTTTCAGTGCATCACCACCATCCCATCTTATACAGATCCCTCAAGGCTCCACACATGCAGAGTTGATCCAAAAGGTAGACAAATTATGTCAATAGGATATGGATATGATCTTAGAGGCACTGGTAGCCGCTAGAGCGAGATTTGATACCACATTGTAGGTCATAGATGCCTCAGTCACCAATGTAAGCTAGTAAACTACTAGAATAGAGAGGGTTAGTAAGAAGACCTTAGGTGCCATAGGGAAGGCCAGAGATGCATTGAGCACTTGTATCAGTAAAACGAGAGACTACTTGAGACCTTATGCGATCTAACAGACTTTAGCCATTAGGGATCTAAGCATAAGGATTAGCAAATTGGTTGTGATGATTGGACAGATTATATGCCTTTTGGCTTAGTACATACTGGAGTTCCAATTCAGGGCACCATCTCCATCCTAAAGCCTTCTATGATAGTAGTGCAGCCATATCATTAGCCTGATCTGACATCATCATCATCGACACCTTCAGCCTCTCGGTCACATATTTGAGATGGTTATCCTCACACTCGTCGTCATTGTGGTCGTCCATACCTTTCCCACCATCATCAGGGATGGCATACTGCAGGGCACGCAATCTATTACAGTACTTATATTTTATATTTAGGAATTTTAAAACTTTTTAGATATTTTGATGTATATAAGACTGGTGACAAGCATAAAATATTTATGCTTTATTATTGTTATGCATAATAGAAAAATAAAAATAACAACAAGATAAAATATAAAAAATAACAATAAAGCAATTGGAAAAGATAAAATAATAAAGATATTAGAAAAAAAAGGATAAAATTGACCATGATCGATCGAAATGGCAAAGTAAAAATAACAATAAACCAAAATTCAACCCACAAAACACTGATCACACCTTTTTTTATAGGTACCAAAGCCCTCTTAAGAGGCACACACATTCCATACTCTACAGGACCTATAGTAGACATATTGCATGCTTATGGAATGAATAACTTGTTGATGATACCCACACTAAATCAGATCAGGAGGATAAAATATTTATAAATGGGGAATGGATAGGAGTATGTGACAGTTCCTTTTCCTTGGTTATAGGTCCAAGACACCTATAAAGCCATAAGAAGTCACCTGAATAAGTTAAAATCAAAAGAGATGCACAATGAATAGAAGTGCAGATATTTTTTGACTTTAGAAGGATATAGGGGAGATGGTTAGAAACCACTCCTACCTCCCTTGGACAAGGGAATTATTGAACTGATGGGAGACTTCACCATTGATTGATCCTTATGGCTGAAGATAAAGTGAAGCACTTTACTAACAAATTGATCCACATGGCTGAAGCCAAGATCATAGTATAAAACTAAAGCACACTAAAATGGGGATGGTACAAAAGGTTGTTTTAACTTTCAATGATGAAGAAAATAATTATATTGTAGTTTTTTCTAAGATAGATCTACAGTGACTCCTTACAAATGCTTATTTGCCAAAAAGTTTATCAACAAGCATGTTATTTTAAGAGAACATTAGTCCTACCGATAGATGGTGATAACCACCACAACAACATGGTTATACATGTTGATAGATGCCATTAACCAAACCATCATCTTCTTTGTTCTGTATGCCGACAAGCTGGCACTAATTAGGTATAAACAAACTCACCCTGATTCTACTTGTCGAGAAACTGACGCTAATTGAACAATTAGAGACTCGCTGCCTTAGATGGAGTGCATCTCAAATTTTGATTCTACATGTTGACAAAAAAGCGTTAATCAGGTATAAAGAAACTCATCCCGATTTTGCATGTCAAGAAACTAGCACTAATTGAACAACTAGAGATCCGCCCCCTTCAATGGAGCGTATCTTATATTAAAGACTCGCCCCCTTCAATGGAGTGTGTATCGAAGATCTTTCACCTTCAATGGAGTGTATCTTATAAATCAAAGACTCACAGCCTTTAATGGAGTGTGTCTCAAAGATTTGCTGCCTTCAATGAAGCGTAACTTAAATTGAAGACTTGTCATCTTTAATGGAGTATGTCTCAGAGATCCCTCACCTTCAATGAAGCATGTCTTATAAATTAGAGACTCATCGCCTTCAATGGAGTGTGTCTCGAAGATCTGCCGCATTCAATGGAGTGTGTCTCGGAGATCCACCGCCTTCAATGGAGTGTGTCTCGAAGATCTGCTACCTTTAATAGAGCATATCTTTAAATTAATCAATCAAAGATTCGCTACCTCATGTACGCATCTTTTTTCTTAACTCTGAATTTTGGCTCACTTAGACATTAGTGCACTAAGCTCCCAAAAATTAGGGATAGCCGTAGATACCGGATCTTGAGGTAGCCCAGATCGAAGTTAACCGATAAGGAAGCATCATTCGTATTACAGATGGAGAATGAAAACTTTGAGTCTTATCCTTGATTTTTATATAGGTTTTTAAGTTTTCTACTAGGTTTTGTCCTTTTGTATTTTTTTTCGAAGCTAAAATGAACTTTTAATGGTAAAAATCACATTTTTCTCGTTGATAGATGGTTTACCCGTTTGTCACTGCCGTCTATGGTGACAAACACCTTGCCCATCTATCACTACTCATCTGTGGTGATAAATGGTTGCTTGTCCATCGCAACAGACACCTTGCCCATCCGTCGTGCGATTTTTAGATTTACTTTCCATGATTTTTGGGTAAGAAAGGGGGGATTTTTTTGATAATTTTTTTATCTCAAATCTAATATGATATTTGGGAATTACATTAGGGATTTAAGCTTTAAAAATATGAGTTTTGAGGGTTTTTGAATCCTAAAGGGAGAGCTTTAATGGGACTCAAAGACTCCCTCAAATAAGTAGAAAAAACCCTAGGGTTTTGGGAAGACTCTTCTTTTTCTTCTTTTTCTTCTTCTTTTTGGTGGCTAAAATTGATCTTTCAATAGATTAAATTTTAGAGAGGTAGTCATTAATTCTTGAGAATAAAAAAAAACTGATTTTTATCTCTTAAGAATAAAAAAACTCTATTTCACAACACCAAAACATTTTTATTATTTTTTCAACTATTGAAATCAATCGAAAAGGAACTTGGACCATAGTTCTTTGACTTCTTCAAAAGGCAATTGAGGGAAATATTCTAAGTTTGTTTAGTTTACTTTGATTTTAATAATAAATTAATTGTCATGTAGATATGTCAATTCATTATGTGAAAGCATGTCTTTAATTGATGTTATTTATGGCATGACAATATTTTGTAAGTGCTAATATGTTAGATTGCATGATTTAGATTTATTCTTCCATTAATGCATGTTTTCTTTTTCCTGATTTAAATATGTTTTTGTTGTTAATTTAATCATTTGCATGTTTTAATTGTGTTTTTAATGTGGTAGAATAATTTTGCCATGTTTTAAGATGTAGAAATATGCATGTTTAAGTTTAGAATTGATTTCCTTTGATTTCTGCAATTTTTCGTGATTTTTGGTTTGTCTTGGTGTGACAAATTGGAAAAAGCCCTCACAGACTTCCTTCCGTCATGCCGACAGACAGGATGATGCGAGAGCTTCTTTCCTTCCCATCCCTAGTCTTTTATCTACTTTTTTGTCTTTGCATGTGGTCGTCTTTGGCCTAATTCCTTGCCTCTTTCATGTCATTTCATGTATGTGTTAGTGTAAGCCCTAGCCCCAATAGATTGTAATAAAACATTTGAGTTAATAAATGAGGCATTTGTTTTATCTTTTGTATTCCTGTGCATATAATTTGATAGAACTATCCAAGAATGTTGTTTCAGTTTAAGTTATTATGTGTGAGGCACATGGTTGTAAGACCTTGAAACAAAAGAGACATCATTCTAAATATCCCTAGTCAGTCATTGTTATGGGAATAACAATGAATTAAGACTAGTATGCTCTTTCTGATAAGTTGAGTTCTGTCTTACGGATCATAAGGACAAGAGTGTCAATCAGTGATCATAGATACATGTTTAGAACATGGTATCTGGATTCGATCCATTTATGAGAACACTACATGGTATAAGTCATAAGTGTTTCTCATATGCAAGTTTTGCATTGGAGTTCTTAGAACTAAAATCTCTATGAAACTCTTTATGTATTACTGTATACTTTGGCATACACCTAACGTGCTCGTAACAGAGTGACAAGTATGGGTATGCTTGGGTATACATTGATTCATGTTAGAGAGCATGGGAGAAGTGAAGGGATTACCCCTCTCAATAAGAGAGAAAATATCATCGGCCACTTGATCAGTGAACTGAGAAGTGTATGGCCATACCGAGATGAAATAATGAGTAATCATTATTTATCTGAGAGTTCAGTATCACTGGAATATCAAGAAAGGAATTAATTTATATAAGGGTGACTAGTTCCTTGCCTTATATTAATTCTGATATTTTTGGGTAAGGGACTATGCAAAATTACATTAGGTCACAAAATGCCATATGCATTTTCATTTAATTTGGAATGATATAATATCTTGCTAGAGAATATTTATAGCCTTCGAATTAATTTATTAATTCATTGCCAACATTAAATGGACCTATAGGATCGCACATAAAGCATTGGGCTTAAAATATTTAAATTAAGTATTGGGCATTAATTTGGGCTTTTAATTAAAGTCAAATTAATGTGTGTAATGGATTATTAGATTGCTATTGGACTTTGGCCCATGAGAGAGAGAAATTGAGCCCACAAGGTTTAATTTCAATTAGTTAAATGTCTTGTATTAATTTAATTAATTGAGTTTTAAAGCCTAAAAGAATTATGATCAAATAAATCACTTAAATAGGAATACTATTGGCCGAAATTCCTAGAGAGAAATTAAGGAATTTCGGCATATCCTTTATATTAATTAAGTAGTTTATTTGATTAATATGTCTTGTATATTCCTATTTAATTAAGTGGTTAATCTGATTAATATGTCTTTTATTTTTATCTTGGATAAATTAAAAAAGTTTTTATCAATAAATATTACTTATTTTAATTAAGTGATAAAGGCAAATATTAATTATCTTTAGCTAATATTAATTATCCTAAGGTAGTATATTTGAGATTTATCACTTAATAAATAAGATAATATATATATTGGATGAGAGAGAAAAGCAAAAAAAAACCTAATTTTGTGAGTGTCGTGAATAGTAACTCTCTCTCACAATTTTATTTTGGCCAATTTTTCACAAGGAGAAAGGATTGTTCCTCATTCTTTTGTGATCTTGGGTAGTAATAGCAACCTTAGAGAAGTGCAAAATCAAATTTTGTAGCTTCAATCAATTGCCATTACACGATACTTAAACAAAGAGCTAGCAATCTCAATTTTAAGCCGTCTTTGCAATTGTGTATGTGAACATAGAGAAGAATGGCGTAAAGGCTGTTCTTTTGGCATTGGCAAAGAAGATCAAAGGTTGATAAATCACTCTTGATTGCTGGTCATCACCAAAACCAAATATTGAAGTGCATTTAAAGTTGTAAGTTTTACAACCCTAAAATTGCATGTTTCGTTTCTTGCTTTGGAATTATATGGTATGTATGATTGTTTTATCATTTTTCGTTGCACGATTACCATGAACATATCATGTCATATTCCATCAGTGGTATCAGAGCCTAAACATACTTATTTTAGTGCTTTAGATGCATGAAAAAAATTAATTAAAAATTGTTATTTTGAAAACATGCAATGCTGGAATTTTCTGTTTTTTTTTTGTTTTTTGCATTGTTTTGGTGTAAAAACGATTTTAATTGATTAGATAGGTATTATAATTAATATGAAATGTTAATATACTATCCTAAGATGTTCTAGGAGCTATTAATGGTCGGATTTAATTAATAATATCTGATGGTACATGTTAATATTAAAACTAGGTGCTTTTGGCATGTTAATTGTTAGTTTAACAACTAGTTTTAAATATTAAATGTAAAAACGATTTTGGCATGTTTGTAAGTAATTTTTAAAGATTAAATATCAAGTCTGGACATATTTTAAATTTGGTTTTAATTCTGGTCCATGACAATTTAATTGATTAATTTTAAAATCACTTAAAACTATGACTAGTTTGTGTTTGTTACATGTTTAATCAATATTGTTTGTTTTGTTTTGATTAAAATGGTAAAAAACAAATTTAGATCAGATTGGTACAGAATATTAAATCAATGTTTATGACCTTATTTAAATTATTTAATGATTCATAAAATTGATTTAAATGTTTGTGCATTTTGTGGCATTACATAAGCATTAAACAACTAGTTTTTGTTGTTTGTTTGTTTTTGTATGAATGCCGTGTACTATATATATGTTCTTCATGATTTTATATTTTTAATTCATGTTGGTACATATTATGTGTATTTTTAATTTTTATGGACTGTATGACATAAAATTAAAAATGGTAAAATTGAAAATTATACTAGAGTTGATTTATAGCACAAATCTAACTAGTTATTGTTTTGGGCTTTTAAGAGAACTTATTCAATAAGAGGATGTAGTCCATTGGGCTTTGGCCCAGGCCCATCACAGGGTCTTCTCTTAAAGGTTCAAGTACATGATTTCCATTAATGGGCTTGGCTAAATTAAATAAAATTGGACTTTGTTTCATCCATGAATGTTATGTATATTTATTTGCTAGTTTGATGTGATGAATGGATATGCATGGTGCATTCATTGGCCCTGGGTTTTGTAATTAAATATGGCCTGCGAGCCATTATGTTTTATTGTAAAAGTTTCATTTATTTCTTAGAATAGAATATACTTGAAGACTTTGTAAATCAAGACGAAGCCCACCGGAGTGGAGAAGCCAAACTCGAAGATTCTTATGTAATAGTATAGAATCTTAGTTGTAGGTTTTTTTGTCACGCTTTACTTTATGCAATTATTTATATATGCATACTATGAATGGATGACAAAGCGTATGCCATGTAAGCCATAATAAAATGAATCCCTAAAATAGTAAGTCACAAAGTTGTCTTTCTAATTCGAAACATGTCAAGGCATCGATCATCGATCACGTAGACTAAGAGTCCTAGATGCGTTCGATTATCTTTGTGAGGCATGGGTTATGAATGTAGGTTGGACTTAACATGGAAAAGGATGCCCGAACCTAGGCAACTAATAAATGGGTTTGTGCTATAACATCTTACGATGTTAGCCCATTTGATCCAAGAGTCATGTACGAGACATGATTGGAGTTTTTCTACCTAAGTAACTTAACTTGTTAGGTGTACAAGCTCAGCTTGACTAATAAGTTGTTGTGAAGAGTGGATCTTGGCCCATATTAAATCACTAACGCAAATTATTTAAAGGGATATTAATTCGGTTTGTGGGATTATAATAAGACCTCATTTAATCTTGCTAAATTTTATTATTGTAGATTGAAAATGGCATCTTCAAATAACAATTTCTCATTGCGATCGGTCCTTGAAAAGGACAAATTGAATGGCTCTAATTTCATAGACTGGTCTCGAAACTTAAGAATAGTTCTTAAGCAAGAGAAGAAGTTGTATGTTTTGGATGCACCCTTACCTGAAGAACCTGCTAGGAACGCTTCTGTGGTTCAAAAGGAAACTTTTGAAACCAAGAAAAGCGACTCCAACGATGTGACCTGTTTGATGCTAGCCACTATGGTGCCTGAATTGCAAAAATGATTTATGGACCAAGAGGCTTATGCGATCATGGTGCACCTCAAGGAGATATTCCAAGAGCAAGCTCGTCACGAGAGGTTTATGACAACAAAGGCTTTAATTTCTTGTAAGATGGCTGAGGGTACTCCTGTTAGTACCCATGTACTCAAGATGAAAGGGCATCTTGATACTCTTGAGAAGCTTGAGGTACAAGTGACAAAGGAATTGGCCACTGACTTGACCTTAGGATCATTATCTACTGCTTATAATCCATTTGTGATGAATTATAACATGCATGCAATGAACAAGTCAGTTACTAAGCTTCGTGGGATGCTTAAGAATGCTGAGGAGAACATTCAAAAGACCAATCCCATACTGGTGGTTCAAAAGTGAATTAAGAAGGGACTCGCTAAGCGAAAGGGAAAACCCAAGTCTGTTGGGAGCGCACCTCAGGCCTAATCCAAGCCTAAGGCGCAAAAGCTCAAAGAGAGTGAGAGCAAAAGAAGAATGGAGCCAAGGCGTCCAGTTCTGGTATTTTTGTTGTTAAAATTAACCTTTCTATTTCTACCACTTGGGTATTGGATACCACTTGTGGTTCTCACATTTGTTCAAATGTGCAGGGGCTAAGAAATAGGCAGTTACTTGGGAAGAATGAAGCGGACCTCCGTGTGGGGAATAGAGCACGAGTTGCTGCAATGGAGAAAGGCGACTATCACCTAACTTTACCTTCCGGACTTGTATTGTTCTGAATAATTGTTATTATGTACCTGCTATGAGCAGAAACATTATTTCAGTTTCATGTTTGGATAATGATGAATTTGATTTTGTTATTAAAAATGGCAATGCTCATATTCATCGCCAAGGCATTTCTTATGGCAATGCCATAGTGCAAAATGGCCTTTATATCCTTGATTTGTAAAACAAAGAGTCTGTATACAACATTAATACGAAGAGGGTTAAATCAAATGAATTGAACCCTACTTACTTCTGGCATTGTCGTTTAGGACATGCAAACGAAAAATGCATTTCAAGACTCCACAAAACTGGAGTGCTTGGGTCATTTGACTTAGAGTCTTATGATACATGCGAGCCATGTTTGCATGGAAAAATGACAAAAAGTCCTTTTAACAAGAAAGGTAAGAGGACTAATAACTTATTAGAACTAATACATACCGATGTATGTGGTCCATTAAGCATACAAGCTAGAGGTAGTTTTAGCTACTTCGTGACGTTCACAGATGACTTCAGTAGATATGGCTATGTCTATCTAATGAAGTACAAGTCTGAAACTTTTGAGAAATTCAAAGAGTTTAAGAACGAAGTAGAAAACCAACTTGGCAGAAGTATAAAAACCATTCGATCAGATCTAGATGGCGAATACTTAAGCCAAGAGTTTGATAGTCATTTAAAGGAGTGTGGTATTATATCACAGCTCACTCCTCCTGGAACACCACAATGGAATGGTGTGTCCGAAAGGAGAAATCGAACTCTGTTGGACATGGTTCGATCTATGATGAGTCAAGCTAATCTTCCTGTCTCTTTTTGGAGTTATGCATTAGAAACTGTTGCGTTTCTATTAAACCGTACTCCAACTAAAGCAGTTGAAAAGACACCATACGAGGTATGGACTAGGAAAGAACCCAATATGTCTTTTCTCAGGATTTGGGGCTGTGAAGCACATGTTAAGAAATTAACATCTAATAAACTAGAGTCCAAATCAACTGTCTACTTGTTTGTGGGTTATCCCAAAGAAACAAAGGGATACTACTTTTACTCATAAGACGAGAACAAAGTATTTGTTGCTCGCAAAGCTGTTTTCTTGGAAAAGGCGTTCCTTCTTAAGAAAGACAGTGGGAGTAAAGTAGAACTTACAGAAATTCAAGTACCACAAACTCATATACAAGATGAGCTGGAAATGGGATCAAATTCACAATCAGTTGTGGAACAAAAATCCATTACACAAGAACCTAGAAGGTCTGGTAGGGTACGTCAAGTGATTGAGAGATATGGATTTCTAATCACTGACAGTGACACCATTGAGTTAGTAGATCATGAGGATCCTACTACCTACCGAAAAGCTATTGAAAGCCCAAACTCGAAAAATTGGCTTGAAGCCATGAAATTCGAGATGCAATCAATGTACGATAACCATGTTTGGACCTTGGTTAATCCACCAGAAGGTGTTAAGGTAATTGAATGCAAATGGCTATTCAAAATTAAAGCTGATAAGACCTACAAAGGTAGACTAGTAGCAAAAGAATTTCGACAAATTCATGGTATAGACTATGATGAGACCTTTTCGCCAGTAGTCATGCTCAAGTCCATTAGGATCTTGCTTGCCATAGCTGCATATCAAGATTATGAGATATGGCAAATGGATGTCAAAACCGCTTTCCTCAATGGAAATTTACTTGAGGATGTGTATATGACACAGCCTGAGGATTTTGTCAATCCTAAGCATCCTAAGAAGGTTTGCAAGCTTTAAAAATCCATATACGGATTAAAGCAAGCATCCCGAAGTTGGAATCTTCGTTTTGATGAGGCAGTCAAAGAATTTGACTTCATCAAGAACGAAGATGAGCCTTATGTGTACAAGAAGATTAATGGGAGCATAGTAGTATTTCTAGTCCTGTATGTAGACGACATCCTTCTCATTGGGAATGACATTCCAACATTGCAAAAGGTTAAGCAATGGTTGGGAAAAATGTTTCTCAATGAAAGACTTAGGTGAATCCGAGACAATACTTGGTATTCGAATCTATAGAGATAGATCGAATCGGCTTTTGGGACTAAGTCAAGAAAAGTACATAGACAAAGTACTAAAGCGTTTTAGTATGGGAGAATCAAAGAAAGGGTATATACCTTTGGCTTTGGGAGTTCCTTTAACTAAAGAACAGTGCCCTAAAACCAAAGAGGAAAGGGACAACATGAGTAGAATCCCATATGCATCTGCTATTGGATCTATCATGTACGCTATGTTATGTACTAGATTGGATGTTGCTCATGCATTGATTATAACCAGTAGGTTTCAGCAAGACCCTAGTTAGAAGTACTAGTCTGCTGAAAAAAGGGATCCTAAAGTACCTGCGAAGGACTAAAGATCACTTCTTAATGTATGGTGGTCAAGAAGAGCTCGTCATACAAGGTTATGTCGATGCTGCTTTTCAGACCAGCATTCAGGATTCTAGATCACAATCTGGATTTGTTTTTATGTTGAATGGTGGTACTGTCAGCTGGAGAAGCTCGAAGCAAGAGACCGTTGCCGATTCAACTATAAAATCTGAGAATATTGCAGCAAGTGAGGCTGCAAAAGAGGCTGTTTGGATTAAAAATTTCATTTCTGGATTAGGAGTGGTCCCAAGCATCATAAATCCATTAGAAATTTTCTGTGACAATAACGGGGCCATAGCACAGGCTAAGGAGCCCCGGTCACACCAAAAATCCAAACACATACTCAGGAGGTACCACCTGATCAGAGAAATCATTGATCGTGGGGACGTCAAGGTTAGCAAGATAGCAAGTGAAGACAATCTAGCAGATTCTTTGACGAAACAGTTGCGTCCAAATCTGTACGAAGCTCATTTGAGAGCGTTCGGTATTAGGGCAATGCCCGATTCGGACTAGTGCTAGTGGGAGATTGTTAGTGTAAGCCCTAGCCCCAATAGATTATAATAAAACATTTGAGTTAATAAATGAGGCATTTTTTTATCTTTTGTATTCCTATGCATATCAATTGATAGAACTATCCAAGAATGTTGTTTCAGTTTAAGTTATCATGTGTGAGGCACATGATTGTAAGACCTTGAAACAAAAGAGACATCATTCTAAATATCCCCTAGTCAGTTATTGTTATGGGAATAACAATGAATTAAGACTAGTATGCTCTCTCTGGTAAGTTGAGTTCTGTCTTACGGATCATAAGGACAAGAGTGTCAATCAGAGATCATAGATACATGTTTAGAACATGGTATCTGGATTCGATCCATTTATGAGAACACTACATGGTATAAGTCATAAGTATTTCTCATATGCAAGTTTTGCATTGGAGTTCTTAGACCTAAAATCTCTATGAAACTCTTTATGTATTACTATAAACTTTGACATACACCTAACGTGCTCGTAACAGAGTGACAAGTATGGGTATGCTTGGGTATACATTGATTCATGTTAGAGAGCATGGGAGAAGTGAAGGGATTACCCCTCTCAATAAGAGAGAAAATATCATCGGCCACTTGATCAGTGAACTGAGAAGTGTATGGCCATACCGAGATGAAATAATGAGTAATCATTATTTATCTGAGAGTTCAGTGTCACTGGAATATCAAGAAAGGAATTAATTTATATAAGGGTGACTAGTTCCTTGCCTTATATTAATTCTGATATTTTTGGGTAAGGGACTATGCAAAATTGCATTAGGTCACAAAATGTCATATGCATTTTCATTTAATTTGAAATGCTATAATATCTTGTTAGAGAATATTTATAGCATTTGAATTAATTTATTAATTCATTGCCAACATTAAATGGACCTATAGGATCGCACATAAAGCATTGGGCTTAAAATATTTAAATTAAGTATTGGGCTTTTAATTAAAGTCAAATTAATGTGTGTAATGGATTATTAGATTGCTATTGGACTTTAGCCCATGAGAGAGAGAAATTCAGCCCACAAGGTTTAATTTCAATTAATTAAATGTCTTGTATTAATTTAATTAATTGAGTTTTAAAGCCTAAAAGAATTATGATCAAATAAATCACTTAAATAGGAATACTATTGGCGGAAATTCCTAGAGAGAAATCAAGGAATTTCGGCATATCCTTTATATTAATTAAGTAGTTTATTTGATTAATATGTCTTGTATATTCCTATTTAATTAAGTGGTTAATTTGATTAATATGTCTTTTGTTTTTATCTTGGATAAATTAAAAGAGTTTTTATCAATAAATATTACTTATTTTAATTAAGTGATAAAGGCAAATATTAATTATCTTTAGCTAATATTAATTATCCTAAGGTAGTATATATGAGATTTATCACTTAATAAATAAGATAATATATATATTGGATGAGAGAGAAAAGCAAAAAAAAACCTAATTTTGTGAGTGTCGTGAATAGTAACTCTCTCTCACAATTTTATTTGGCCAATTTTTCACAAGGAAAAAGGATTGTTCCTCATTCTCTTGTGATCTTGGGTAGTAATAGCAACCTTAGAGAAGTGTAAAATCAAATTTTGTAGCTTCAATCAATTGCCATTACACGATACTTAAACAAAGAGCTAGCAATCTCGATTTTAAGCTGTCTTTGCAATTGTGTATGTGAATATAGAGAAGAGTGGCGTAAAAGCTGTTCTTTTGGCATTGGCAAAGAAGATCAAAGGTTGATAAATCACTCTTGATTGCTGGTCATCACCAAAACCAAATATTGAAGTGCATCTAAAGTTGTAAGTTTTACAACCCTAAAATTGCATGTTTCATTTCTTGCTTTGGAATTGTATGGTATGTATGATTGTTTTATTATTTTTCGCTGCACGATTACCATGAACATATCATGTCATATTCCATCAGTATGTTTTCCTAATTAATTTGTTTATATGATTCATTATATTTTTATGTGTCATTTTAATTGTATTTTATACTTTTTTGCATTCTGTTCCTTTGATTTTTCTTATTCTAGAATGCATTTTTATTTTATTTTACTTTAACATTTATTTTATTTGTGATAAATACTGACTGTTTATTTTCTTTGTGTTGGTGAGCAACTAATTTTGTTTACATGGACTATTTGGAGACTTTGAGATCAATATGCCGAGAGAATTTCCCATGGATGGTTTGGTCATTTTTGTTTATCTGGTTTACTTTACTCCCTTCATTTATTTCTTTTTATCTATTACCTTTATTTTTTATTATGATTATTTGGATGTACTACTATTTTGTGAATGTAATAGGTAGTAAAGAAGATGATTTTTGCACTTTGAATCAAAATTCATTTAAATCATTTTTATTAATCAGATTGGGATTTTCTTAATAAAAATGGACCAATGTCCAACTTTTAACCCAAAAATTCACACATAAAAGATAGTCATATTTTTTTTGTCTAAATTAGGATCACTCATCCCGTATTTTTTAAAAACTAACAAGGACTCTCCATCTTTATTTTATAAATATGTATGAGGGAACCAAGGTTTCCACACTAATTAATAGCTTGTTTTATGCATGATATTTATTTATTATGCATGATATTTATTTATCTTTCTTTTGTATTTTATTCTTTTCTTTGAAACACTTTGCTTATGTAATAATTAAGTAAGACTTTATTTTTATTTATTTACTACTTTCTTTACTTGATTGGAATGTTTATTTAATTTTATCGCCTTGCATCGTGTGAGAGAGGAGAGTGGAGTAATGTCTAAAATCCAATTATAAAACAACACATAATCGAGGTGCAAGTAAGAGTGATGTCCCGAAAGCCAATTTCTATTTGGGCATCAAGAAAGGTCAAGATTCATTTTCCAACGTTCAGTTAGGTGGTAACTCCATAACATCTGCCTCTTTTATCCCATAATAGACGCCTTCAAGAGTTGACTACAAATAATATATTGGGCCTAAATCTCTTTCTATTGTGAACTATACAATTTTTGAGTTATAGTGAGTCTATTTTGGTCTTGGACCCTAAAGGTGGGTCTCCGAGAACCCAACTAAAAACGAGTGGGCTTTGGCGTGCGTCACAATATATATATATATATATCTTAAACGCAAATTGAATATTTGACATACAAATATTGGCAATAAATTATAAATAAATTAAAATATTTATTATCATATATTACTTTAATATGATTTTTTTTAGATACATACTCATAACTATTGCTTCGATATGATCTTTATTCATATAAATACCCATGACTCTTAGCCTAATATATATATATATATATATATATATATATATATATCAAGAGGTGGTAACCACCTATGCAAAAGTGATAACCATGGTTATAAAACCAGACTGGCCTGATCGGTTCAACCATATTAACCATGAATCATCTTCCAAACTAGTTCATCACTAAAAACTGGATTGATTCATTGCTAGATTGATTTGTTATACACACACACACCCCACGTACTTATACTTAACTGTAGTGTTTCATGCATATATCCATACTTGTACTTAATTGTAGTATTGAGTACCCACACATCTACAACATAGATCAAACATATGTAAAGTGATAACCATGGTTTTAGAATCAAACTAGACCAGTCGGTTCAATCGGATTAACTCAATATCTTATTTTTTTTATGATATAATTACATTAATATCTCTAGAGCTAAAATTTGATAATTAATGTGATTTTTGAAAGTATATTCACTTTTTTTTCTAATATAATGCATTAAAAAATCAATGATTATTATTTTTTACTCAATTCAATCTTGATTTGAGTCCAGTTAAACTTTTAATCCTTAATTGTTTATGTTTTTTATTTTTATATACGGTCCAATTTTTACAACCTTAATGATAACCACCACAATGTAACCACCCCAATCCAGAATGTGGTGCTCATATTTTCTAAGTTTATTTCACCCATTTTAGCTTTTGCTAACCACCTCTAAGTTCTTATTGTATTCAATTTTTGTTGGTTATTGTTTGGGTAAGTCTATTTGGAGAAACTCAAACTTACTAAAAAAATTTATTTTGACACTTAAACTTATAAGACAATTTAATAAACAATTAAACTATCTAATTTAGATATTTTTAAACACAAAATTCAAATGGAATGGAGTAGGCCTAATGTGTGAATAGAACTTGCCTGGAGTAATTGACACATGCTAGTCATGCACAAATCACCGACATGTGTTTGTTTAAGCAATTTGGAGGATGAAAAAGAAAGAAAAAAAATCAAATCTTGAAACCCTAATTCCCTTTTCACTCTTTGAGTAGCAAAATGCTTCCAAACTTGACCTTTCTCAAGTCGTCGATGTGTACGTTCGGGTCACCAGCAAGAAAGTAACTGTGGTTAGTTCTCTCGCCCCTATAATTGGTTTACTTGGTCTTTCCAAAGACATCACCAAAGAAATATGTCTAAGTGATAAAGCCTAAAATGTCTTTATCTTGTAAGAAGTAGAGCTGACAGTTGAAGGGCCAGTCGGATGGATGGACCTGCAATAAGGAGTGCCCTATCGAATCCAGGCGTTAGCACTTCGAAGCTTAAGTTAGTAGCTTTTATAAAAAGAATGCTTAGAGAGAGAGTCTCAGATGTTCAATACCTGGAGCCATTATATTTTAGGCTATTTATAGGAGTTCCTTGGAGGGGTACTCAAGTACTTTGGGGAGTGATAACTGGCAATTGGAGCAGGTGAGCAGCGATATGACAGGGAGCAGGTAGAGAGTATGGGCGTTGGCTTTTGTCAGTAGACTGATAGGATGTGCTGTCCCCATCAGTCCGATCGGACATCATGCCTTGTTGTGTTATCTTCCAACTCATGCTTTGCCTTTCTGCTATTGGGCTTGGGCCCTACCAAGCGTTGTTGGGCCAACCTAATTGGGCCTATAGAAATGTATTTTTTATAGTTATCACTTGTTCCCCCTCTAACGGATCCAATCGGGCAATGTATTACTTTATTATTTTGGCGGGATCTTTCAAATTAGCTTGAATTTGATAAGTTGCGCCTGTTCATTTCAGCCATTATACATTTATTGCCGATGCACATGCTGAGGGCAATGCCTCATTTTTCAAAACTGTCATAATGATTTGGAGATGTGTGGCGATTATTTAATCGTTGAGGCATTTGAAGAGTTCTAGAAGTTTTTAAATCTATAAATAGGTGATTTTTGGGGCGACTTTTTCATCCTTTTATCGATTCTTAACAGAACTCTGCCAAATTCTCTTTGTGAAGTTTGTTTTTTCTTACGCAAAAAGTTTTTAGGCTTCATACTTCTTCAAAGATTCAAAGATTTCAATGTTTTCTCCCAAGGATATTATATTGCACAAGTAAATAGACAATTCCTGCCTTTTAATTTTTCTTCATTTATCATAACATCATCATTATTCCTCCCCTTCTGCAAAAGATGGTTTCGAGCAACAATCAGTCTATAAACAGGGGGTTTCTTGAAGCTTAGAAGGGTTATGGGACCGCACCTCGCCCTTCAGAATTCACATAGGAATTAGATGGCTAAGATTTTTTACGGTATGATTTCTCAATAGAGATCTTTGTGATGGCCTACCCTAAGTCCATGGCGACCACCTAGGGACTTCTTAGTCGTGAAGACAATGAGCGGCTTATTTTCCGTTCACAAAGTTGGGTGCGGAGTCAAGGCTTCCCCTGAACACCTTTGAAATTGCAATTCCTGAATGCTACAGAATTGCCCTTGCTCTTTCAAACGGATGGAGATCAATGCTCTTCCTCAAGACCCGGCCATAGGACTTACTGTGTGTATAATCCGATCGGATGTAGCTGCTGCCTTCGAAAGACTAGACGTCCAGTCGATCTTTGTAGGGAGAGATGTCGAAGATATGAAAAACCATATAATTATAATTATCTCCTTGCAATCTAACCGGGACTTCAGACTCAGATCATGAGCATCATAATTGAGTGCATATTGAACATCATGCATTGCATGTTTATGAAATCTATATTAGCTGGAGAGAGTACTTATCTTTTATTTTTGTGACGCAGCTGCAGATGTGATGGCTAAGGGAGACGATGTTGCTAAGCAATTGGCTGACCGAGCTAAGGCAAAGATGGAGGCATAACATGCAGCCAAGGAAGAGAGAAAGTCAAAGAAGAGAAAGCTTGTGTCTTCTTCAGAGGTGCAAGCTTCCATACCTTTCGCCAGTGCTCAGATCTCCCTTCCTCCTTAGCCTCTTTCGGTATCTACTATTGCATAACCTTTATCAGAGGGTCAGTATCCCTTTTGGCGTTTCTTATTGAGGAACGAAATCGATTCAGAGGAAGAGCATTCGATTCTACCTCAAACGGGGTCAACTAAAACCAACATGCCCCCAATAAGTGAAACTACACAAAGGAGAACTGAAGAGGCAGCCAGGAGGAAAGTTGTCGAGCTGGTGGCTACTGCGGATGCTAGGGTTGCTGCAAGGGGCAAAGAGCCCCTTCGAGATGAGTCAGCTCGAAGTGTTGCGTCAAGAATTTTTGAAAGGTGTGCCACATCTTTGGGAGAAATTCTAAAAGGTCAATTTGATGATGACTGATCCATTAAAAATAGGATGGTGTTAAGCTTTTTGTGCCAAGGCATGCTCTAAGAGGGTGATTTTAAGGCTATGGGAGATCCCAACATACTTTCTCGAGAATGTAGCATTTTTCAACAGCAAAGTTTAGAGGTATTTTTTCAAAATATTCACTCTAAATGACCTTTCTTCCCGTTATCCGTTATCTTCTTGATTACTCAACCCTTTTTCTTCTTCTTGTCTGATTTCAGTTGATAAAGAGGGATTTGCACTTGTACGGCATGGTCAACTTTTATCAAGGGGGATGGGAGGATGCCGATCGGGTTAGGAGGGAAGTAGAGGTCAAATATGAGTCCACGACAAAGGAGTCTCTTTTTGCTCGATCAGAAGTTGAAAAGGTGAAAAAGGAGTTCGCTCATCTTTTTCAAGATCTGAAAGCTTAGCAGAAAGAGGTCGACCACCTTAAAGGAGATGTAGCTCGCTTGACAACCGAGAGTGCCTTAGGGAAAAAATTCTAATAAGAGGTGACTAGACTGAGGGATGAGTGCACCCATCTATCTTCTAAATGCTCCAAGGCTGAATCTGAGTGTGATCTTCTGCGTGGGGAGTGGGATTCATTGCAAGCAACCTTGGAAAAAGAGAGGGCGCAGAGAAGGGAGCTTGAGGAAGAACTTTCTACCCAAAAGGAAGATATCTTGGATCGACTAGGAGAAGCCCAGGGAAGGTTGTTGACTCAGCTAATTTATGAGGTCGACATGCATTTTTCTGAGGCTGATCTCAGTTGGATGGATGATCCGGGTGTTTTGCCCGATCCTCCCTCTAGCTATGACAATCATGAAGTCCCTCAAAATCCTATATTGCCTCAACCAAATGCCGGTTCGGAGATCAAATATGAGGTTACAGCTTTTTTGTTGACAGAGAATACTTTTTGGGAAATAGCGAAATCTCCCAAACCTTCTATTGAAGCTACTGTGGGGCCTTCTTCTAGTGTAGAGATAGCAAACATAAAAGCATAGTTTTTCATTGTAATGATTTTGTCCCCGCTTTGTAATAATTATTCATATATAATATTTGATCTTCCTCTCAGTTGCGTCTGTAGACTGCAATTCTTATTTCAAGCAGTATTTATCATAAGATCAGTTAAGAGGAAAATATTCAATTGACCGAGGAGAAATGTGTAAATCACCCATGGAGAATGTAAAAAATCGGCTAAGGAAGATACTCCCTGAACTTTAATATGCTTTTCAAGCATTGCAGTGTGCAATTCTATTTAATCGATAAGCCCTTAATACGAGCGAATGTACAAGATAAACTGTTTAGCCAAGAATTGTGGCTTAAACTTATTAAATCAGGTGCAGCAGATGACTTTTCAGTCTTTAACATCGTTTCGATCAGATATTTGTTTGAGAGAGTCAATTAACTCAGTTGTCGACTTTCGCATCTTGGATTTAGGATAGACGTTGAATCTAGCAAATTAATTGGTGGAGATTAAATGGGTGCGGACGCACTTTACATTTCTAGCTTGAGATAAACATCAAGCCTAGCAAATGTATTTATCCTGCTGATGAATGGACTCTAACTTTCGCATTTTTAACTATATCAAGCCTAGCAGATAAGTTGTGTCGAGCAAGGAATTTTGACCCTGAGAGTTCAAGGGAGTTATCCGCTTGTAGAGAGTTCCCTATTTGGAAAGCCTCGATTGGGATACCTCTATCATCCGACCGGTATTAAGATGGCGATGTCGAGCATAATTATAGATTTCGCATTCTGGGTTCGGGATAGACGTCGAGTCCTGGAGAACAAGTCAATGAAGATCGAATGGAGGCATCTTGCATTTTCGGTTCAGGAATAATATCGAACCTAGCAGACGAACTCACGATAAATAGGAGCTTTTGCATTTCGTGCTCGGGATGGACATCGAGCCTAGTGATGCAGTTGTGCTATTTAAGAATTCAGATGGAATTTTGAACTTTTCAGAATGATTTCTGATAGGTATTGTCTTCAACCAAGAGTGATTACTTTGATTGAATTTCTAGAAAATCGATCTGTGCTAGAGCGGTGAGGACTATTCTAACTATTCGGGGGGAGGTTCATAGGCACCAGGGCCTTTATCCCACTCTCCGATCTGCTCTGAGGCTATTAAAAAATAAAGACCAATCGGGGTGAGGTCTACAGGCTTCGGGGCCCTCATCTCGAACTCTCGATGGCGAAATGATCCAATCTGCTCTTGGCAGTGGAAATAATAACACCCGATCCGAAAATCGGTTTGCTAGAGAGTTAATAAGTTTTCTTAAATGACAGGTATTAAGTTCGTGAGTTTTGGATACGTACCTATTTTTAAGTTATTTTTTACTTTGTGGAGACACTTATTTTGAGTGCGTCATGGTGTTGGAAGTTTCAACAGCTTTTCGCATGTTGCAGCCTTTTTATTGCTATCTCTTTAAGAACTCGAAAATAGATCTTTTAATAGCAAAACAAGTAATATTAAGATGGACTGGCAGTCCAGCACATTTTACAGGGGAATGAAAGAACATTTAA
>CM075806.1:53548721-53670870 GCA_037975025.1 Excoecaria agallocha | reverse complement strand
ACCCGATTGTCACTGCTGTCTGTGGTCACAAACACCTTGCCCGTCTATCACTACTCATCTGTGGTGATAAATGGTTGCTTGTCCATCGCAATAGACACCTTGCCCATCCGTCGTGCGATTTTTAGATTTACTTTCCATGATATTTAGGTAAGAAAGGGGGGATTTTTTGGATAATTTTTTTTTATCTCAAATCTAATATGATATTTGGGAATTACATTAGGGATTTAAGCCTTAAAATAGGAGTTTTGAGGGTTTTTGAATCCTAAAGGGAGAGCTTTAATGGGACTCAAAGACTCCCTCAAATAAGTAGAAAAAACCCTAGGGTTTTGGGAAGACTCTTCTTTTTCTTCTTCTTCTTCTTCTTCTTTTTGGTGGCTAAAATTGATCTTTCAATAGATTAAATTTTAGAGAGGTAGTCATTAATTCTTGAGAATAAAAAAAAATTGATTTTTATCTCTTAAGAATAAAAAGACTCTATTTCACAACACCAAAACATTTTTATTATTTTTTCAACTATTAAAATCAATCGAAAAGGAACTTGGACCATAGTTCTTTGACTTTTTCAAAAGGCAATTGAGGGAAATATTCTAAGTTTGTTTAGTTTACTTTTATTTTAATAATAAATTAATTGTCATGTAGATACGTCAATTCATTATGTGAAAGCATGTCTTTAATTGATGTTATTTATGCCATGACAATATTTTGTAAGTGCTAATATGTTAGATTGCACGATTTAGATTTATTCTTCCATCAATGCATGTTTTCTTTTTCTTGATTTAAATATGTTTTTGTTGTTAATTTAATCATTTGCGTGTTTTAATTGTGTTTTTAATGTGGTAGAATAATTTTGCCATGTTTTAAGATGTAGAAATATGCATGTTTAAGTTTCGAATTGATTTCCTTTGATTTCTGCAATTTTTCGTGATTTTTGTTTGTTCTTGGAGTGACAAATGGGAAAAAGCCCTCACAGACTTCCTTCCGTCATGCCGACAAACAGGATGATGCGAGAGCTTCTTTCCTTCCCATCCCTAGTCTTTTATCTACTTTTTTGTCTTTGCATGTGGTCGTCTTTGGCCTAATTCCTAGCCTCTTTCATGTCATTTCATGTATGTTTTCCTACTTAATTTGTTTATATGATTCATTATATTTTTATGTGTCATTTTAATTGTATTTTATACTTTTTTGCATTATGTTCCTTTGATTTTTCTTATTCTAGAATGCATTTTTATTTTTATTTTACTTTAACATTTATTTTATTTGTGATAAATACTGACTGTTTATTTTCTTTGTGTTGGTGAGCAACTACTTTTGTTTACATGGACTATTTGGAGACTTTGAGACCAATATGCCTAGAGAATTTCCCATGGATGGTTTGGTCATTTTTGTTTATCTGGTTTACTTTACTCCCTTCATTTATTTCTTTTTATCTATTACCTTTATTTTTATTATGATTATTTAGATGTACTACTATTTTGTGAATGTAATAGGTAGTAAAGAAAATGATTTTTGCACTTTGAATCAAAATTCATTTAAATCATTTTTATTAATCAGATTGGGATTTTCTTAATAAAAATGGATCAATGTCCAACTTTTAACCCAAAAATTCACACATAAAAGATAGTCATACTTTTTTTTTGTCTAAATTAGGATCACTCATCCCGTATTTTTTAAAAGCTAACAAGGACTCTCCATCTTTATTTTATAAATATGTATGAGGGAACCAAGGTTCCCACACTAATTAATAGCCTGTTTTATGCATGATATTTATTTATTATGCATGATATTTATTATCTTTCTTTTGTATTTTATTCTTTTCTTTGAAACAATTTGTTTATGTAATAATTAAGTAAGACTTTATTTTTATTTATTTACTACTTTCTTTACTTGATTGGAAGTTTATTTAATTTTATCGCCTTGCATCGTGTGAGAGAGGAGAGTGGAGTAATGTCTAAAATCCAATTATAAAACAACACATAATCAAGGTGCAAGTAAGAGTGATGTCCCGAAAGCCAATTTCTATTTGGGCATCAAGAAAGGTCAAGATTCATTTCCCAACGTTCGGTTGGGTGGTAACTCCATAACATCTGCCTCTTTTATCCCATAATAGATGCCTTCAAGACTTGACTACAAATAATATATTGGGCCTAAATCTCTTTCTAGTGTGAACTATACAATTTTTGAGTTATAGTGAGTTTATTTTGGTCTTGGACCCTAAAGGTGGGCCTCCGAGAACCCAACTGAAAACGAGTGGGCTTTGGCGTGCGTCACAATATATATATATATATATATATATATATATATATATATATATATATATCTTAAACGCAAATTGAATATTTGATATAAAAATATTGGCAATAAATTATAAATAAATTAAAAATATTATCATATATTACTTTAATATGATTTTTTTTAGATACATACTCATAACTATTGCTTCGATACGATCTTTATTCATATAAATACCCATGACTCTTAGCCTAATATATATATATATATAATATATATATTATATATATATATATATATATATATATATATATATATATATATATATATCAAGAGGGTGGTAACCACCTATGCAAAAGTGATAACCATGGTTATAAAACCAGACTGGCCTGATCGGTTCAACCATATTAACCATGAATCATCTTCCAAACTAGTTCATCACTAAAAACTGGATTGATTCATTGCTAGATTGATTTGTTATACACACACACACACACACCCCATGTACTTATACTTAACTGTAGTGTTTCATGCATGTATCCATACTTGTACTTAATTGTAGTATTGAGTACGTACACATCTACAACATAGATCAAACCTATGTAAAGTGATAACCATGGTTATAGAATCAGACTAGACCAGTCGGTTCAATCGGATTAACTCAATATCTTATTTTTTTATGATATAATTACATTAATATCTCTAGAGCTAAAATTTGATAATTAATGTGATTTTTGAATGTATATTCACTTTTTTTCTAATATAATGCATTAAAAAATCAATGATTATTATTTTTTACTCAATTCAATCTTGATTTGAGTCCAGTTAAACTTTTAACCCTTAATTGTTTATGTTTTTTATTTTTATATACGGTCCAATTTTTACAACCTTAATGATAACCACCACAATGTAACCACCCCAATCCAGAGTGTGGTGCTCATATTTTCTAAGTTTATTTCACCCATTTTAGCTTTTGCTAACCACCTCTAAATTCTTATTGTATTCAATTTTTGTTGGTTATTGTTTGGGTAAGTCAATTTGGAGAAACTCAAACTTACTAAAAAATTTTATTTTGACACTTAAACTTATAAGACAAGTTAATAAATAGTTAAACTATCTAATTTGGATATTTTTAAACACAAAATTCAAATGGAATGGAGTAGGCCTAATGCGTGAATAGAACTTGCCTGGAGTAATTGACACATGCTAGTCATGCACAAATCACCGACATGTGTTTGTTTAAGCAATTTGGAGGATGAAAAAGAAAGAAAAAAATCAAATCTTGAAACCCTAATTCCCTTTTCACTCTTTGAGTAGAAAAATGCTTCCAAACTTGACCTTTCTCAAGTCGTCGATGTGTACGTTCGGGTCACCAGCAAGAAAGTAACTGTGGTTAGTTCTCTCGCCCTATAATTGGTTCACTTGGTCTTTCCAAAGACATCGATGTCTTTATCTTGTAAGAAGCAGAGCTGACAGTTGAAGGGCCAGTCTAATGGATGGACCTGCAAGAAGGAGTGCCCGATCGGATACAGGCGTTAGCACTCCGAAGCTTAAGTTAGTAGCTTTTATAGAAAGAATGCTTAGAGAGAGAGAGTCTCAGATGTTCAATGCCATTGTATTTTAGGCTATTTATAGGAGTTCCTTGGAGGGGTACTCAAGTACTTTGGGGAGTGATAACTGGCAATTGGAGCATGTGAGCGGCGATATGACAGGGAGCAGGTAAAGAGTATGGGCGTTGGCTTCTGTCAGTAGACTGACAGGATGTGCCATCCATCAGTCCGATCGGACATCATGTCTTGTTGTGCTATCTTCCAGCTCACACTTTGCCTTTCTGCTATTGGGCTTGGGCCCTGCCAAGCGTTGTTGGGCCAACCTAATTGGGCCTATGGAAATGTATTTTTTTATAGTTATCACTTGTTCCCCCTCTAACGGATCCAATCGCGCAATGTATTACTTTATTATTTTGCGGGATCTTTCAAATTAGCTTGAATTTGATAAGTCGTGCCTGTTCATTTCAGCCATTATGCATTTATTGCTGATGCACATGCTGAGGGCGATGCCTCATTTTTCAAAACTGCCATAATGATTTGGAGATGTGTGGCATTATTTAATCGTTGAGGCATTTGGAGAGTTCTAGAAGTTTTTAAATCTATAAATAGGTGATTTTCGGGGCGACTTTTTCATCCTTATATCGATTCTTAACAGAACCCTGCCAAATTCTCTTTGTGAAGTTTGTTTTTTTCTTATGCAAAAAGTTTTTAGGCATCATACTTCTTCGAAGATTCAGAGATTTCAATGTTTTCTCCCAAGGATATTATATTGCATAAGTAAATGGACAATTCCTGCCTTTTAATTTTTTCTTCATTTATCATAACATCATCATTATTCCTCCCCTTTCGCGAAAGATAGTTTCGAGCAACAATCAGTCTATAAACAGGGGTTTCTTGAAGCTTAGAAGGGTTATGAGACCGCACCTCGCCTTTCAGAATTCACATAGGAATTAGATGGCTAAGAGTTTTTATGGTATAATTTCTCAACAGAGATCCTTGTGATGGCCTACCCTAAGTCCATGGCGACGACCTAGGGACTTCTTAGTCGTGAAGACAATGAGCGGCTTATTTGCCGTTCACGAAGTTGGGTGCGGGGTCAAGGCTTCCCCTTAACACCTTTGAAATTGCGATTCCTGAATGCTACAGAATTTCCCTTGCTCTTTCAAACGGATGGAGATCAATGCTCTGCCTCAAGACCCAGCCATAGGACTTACTGTGTGTATAATCCGATCGGATGTAGCTGCTGCCTTCAAAAGACCAGACGTTCGATCAATCTTTATAGGGAGAGATTTCGAAGACACAAAAAACCATATAATTCTAATTATCTCCTCGGCAATCTAACCGGGACTTCAGACTCAGATCATAAGCATCATAATTGAGTGCATATTGAACATCATGCATTGCATGTTTATGAAATCTACATCAGCTGGAGAGAGTACTTATCTTTTATTTTTATGACGCAGCTGCAGATGTGATGGCTAAGGGAGATGATGTTGCTAAGCAATTGCTGACCGAGCTAAGGCAAAGATGGAGGCATAACATGTAGCCAAGGAAGAAAGAAAGTCAAAGAAGAGAAAGCTTGTGTCTTCTTTAGAGGTGCAAGCTTTCATACCTTCCGCAGTGCTCAGATATCCCTTCCTCCTCAGCCTCTTTCGGTATCTACCATTGCACAACCTTTATCAGAGGGTCAACATCCCTTTCGGCGTTTCTTATTGAGGAAAGAAATCGATTCAGAGGAAGAGCATTCTGTTCTACCTCAAATGGGGTTAGCTAAAACCAACGTGCCCCCAATAAGTGAAACTGCATAAAGGAGAACTGAAGAGGCAGCCAGGAGGAAAGTTGCCAAGCTGGTGGCTACTGCGGATGCTAGGGTTGCTGCAAGGGGCAAAGAGCCCCTTCGAGATGAGTCAGCTCGAAGTGTTGCGTCAAGAATTTTCGAAAGGCGTGCCACATCTTTGGGAGAAATTCTAAAAGGTCAATTTAGCGATGACTGATCCATTAAAAATAGGATGGTGTCAAGCTTTTTGTGCCAAGGCATGCTCTAAGAGGGTGATTTTAAGGCTATAGGAGATCCCAACATACTTTCTCGAGAATGTAGCATTTTTCAACAGCAAAGTCTGGAGGTATTTTTTTCAAAATATTCACTCTAAACGACCTTTCTTTCCGTTATCCGTTATCTTCTTAATTACTCAACCCTTTTTCTTCTTCTTGTCTGATTTCAGTTGATAAAGAGGGGTTTGCGCTTGTACGGCATGGTCAACTTTTATCAAGGGCGATGGGAGGATGCCGATCGGGTTAGGAGGGGAGTAGAGGTCAAATATGAGTCCACGAGAAAGGAGTCTTTTCTTGCCCGATCAGAAGTTAAAAAGCTGAAAAAGGAGTTCGCTCGTCTTTTTTAAGATCTGAAAGCTCAGCAGAAAGAGGTAGACCACCTTAAAGGAGATGTAGCTCGCTTGACAGCCGAGAGTACCTTAGGGAAAAAATTCTAATAAGAGGTGACTAGACTGAGGGACGAGTGCACCCATCTATCTGCTGAATGCTCCAAGGCTGAATTTGAGTGTGATCTTCTGCGTGGGGAGCGAGATTCATTGCAAGCAACCTTGGAAAAAGAGAGGGTGCAGAGAAGGGAGCTTGAGGGAGAACTTTCTACCCAAAAGAAAGATATCTTGGATCGACTAGGAGAAGCCTAGGGAAGGTTGCTGACTCAGCTAATTTATGAGGTTGGCATGCATTTCCTTGAGGCTGATCTCAGTTGGATGGATGATCCGGGTGTTTTGCCCGATCCTCCCTCTAGCGATGACGATCATGAAGTCCCTCAAAATCCTGTATTGCCTCAACCAAATGCCGGTTCGGAGATCAGATATGAGGTTACAACTTTTTTGTTGACAAAGAGTACTTTTTGGAAAACAGCGAAATCTCCCAAACCTTCTATTGAAGCTACTGCGGGGCCTTCTTCTAGTGTAGAGATAGCAAACATAAAAGCGTAGTTTTTCATTGTAATGATTTTGTCCTCGCTTTGTAATAATTATTCATATATAATATTTGATCTTCCTCTCAATTGCGTCTGTAGACTGCAATTCTTATTTCAAGCAGATTTATCATAAGATCAGTTAAGAGGAAAATATTAAATTGACCGAGGAGAAATGTGTAAATCACCCATGGAGAATGTATAAAATCGGCTAAGGAAGATACTCCCTGAACTTTAATATATGCTTTTCAAGCATTGCAGTGCACAATTCTATTTAATCGATAACCCCTTAATACGAGCGAATGTACAAGATAAACTTTTTAGCCAAGAATTATGGCTTAAACTTATTACATCAGGTGCATCATATGACTTTCAATCTTTAACATCGTTTCAATAAGATATTTGTTCAAGAGAGTTAATTAACTCAGCTGTCGACTTTCGCATCTTGGATTTAGGATAGATGGTGAATCTAACGAATTAATTGGTGGAGATTAAATGGGTGCAGACGCACTTTGCATCTCGAGCTTGAGATAAACATCAAGCCTCGTAAAGGTATTTATCCTACTGATGAATGGACTCTAACTTTCGCATTTTTAATTATATCAAGCCTAGCAGATAAGTTGTGTCGAGCAAGGAATTTTGACCCTGAGAGTTCAAGGGAGTTATCCGCTTGTAGAGAGTTCCCTATTTGGAAAGCCTCGATCGGGATACCTCTATCATCCGACCGGTATTAAGATGGCGATTTCGAGCATAATTGTAGATTTTGCATTCTGGGTTCAGGATAGACGTCGAGTCCTGGTGAACAAGTCAATGGAGATCGAATGGAGGCATCTTGCATTTTCGGTTTAGGAATAATATCGAACATAGCAGACGAACTCACAATAAATAGGAGCTTTTGCATTTCGTGCTCGGGATGGACATCGAGCCTAGTGATGCAGTTGTGCTATTTAAGCATTTAGATGGAATTTTGAACTTTTCAGAATGATTTCTGATAGGTATTGTCTTCGACCAAGAGTGATTACTTCGATTGAATTTCTAGAAAATCGATCTGTGCTAGAGCGGCGAGGACTATTCTGACTATTCGGGGGGAGGTTCATAGGCACCAGGGCCTTTATCCCACTCTCCGATCCGCTCTAAGGCTATTAAAAAATAACGACCGATCGGGATGAGGTCTATAGGCTTCAGGGCCCTCATCTTGAACTCCCGATGGCGAAATGATCCGATCTGCACTTGGCAGTGGAAATAATAAAACCCGATCCGAAAATCGGTTTGCTAGAGAGTTAATAAGTTTGTTTAAATGACAGGTATTAAGTTCGTGAGTTTTGGATACGTACCTATTTTTAAGTTATTTTTTACTTTGTGGAGACACTTATTTTGCGTGCGGCATGGTATTGGAAGTTTCAACAGCCTTTAGCATGTTGCAGCCTTTTTATTGCTATCTCTTTAAGAACTTGAAAATAGATCTTTTAATAGCAAAACAAGTAATATTAAGACGGACTGGCAGTCCAGCACATATTATAGGGGAATGAAAGAACATTTAAATTTAGTACAAATGTCTTTTTAAGGACTCAAATTATAACAATTGCACCTAATTTTGCCGTTATTTGCTGATCTCTTCAATTTGTCTGTGTTAATGTGTTTTTGTGCTGATAGCTCTTGTTTGAACCAATCACCTCTTTTCCATCGTTGGACCACTTACAGGAACTTTCACGTTCGTTGGTTTGAGCGTCCGACAGCGTTATATAATTCACGACTTTTGTCGCAATCTCCATTGTTTCTCCTCTTGTTTGGACATTTTGGGTCGGTTAGTTTTCCCATGTTTTTCCTTGGTGCCCATTGGCATTTGGGAGGAACTAGCGTTAAGGGGAGTGGAGGTCCCAGCCAACCGATTATTGCAACGGTCAGGTTTATTTCATTCGTCCTCCTTTCCCCTTTCCGTAATCCTCGAGAAGACAGATCGGTTAAGCTTCCCTTTTGCTCGACCGAATATGGAGGTTCTACCGTATGGCGAATTGTCTGGATATTGTAGTATGTCTATTACATTAGTCTTCCCGAATCTGTTGGATTTGAGATCATCATCTAACTGGATGCGCTACCTGACTCCATCCATTAGGTCAGGGAAACTAATCGGTGGCCTTGTTGTAATGATTCGAAAAATGGACGATCCATAATGCCTTTTGCCAAAGCATTTAATGCCAACTCTACGCTTAAATCCCCTACTTCCAATATTGCATCTTGGAAGCAAACGATGTAATCTCTGAAACTTTCATCGATTCTTTGGTAAAGGTTGCGTAGGCCACTAACCGACTTTGATGTGCATGTTTGTACATGGAATCACATCATGAACAACTCTTTAAGTTGTCTGAAGGAAGCGATTGATGCATGGGGGAGTTTGAGGAACCATTTCAAAATGTCCTCTCCTAAAGTGGTTGGGAAGACTCTACAGGCAATCCTTTCATCAAAGGTATAAACCTGCACTTTAGTCAAAAATTTCGCAAGGTGAATGGCAGGGTCAGTTTTACTTGTATATTTGTCCATTGCCACATCTCTCCATCTGGAGGCAGCTCAGCCTCCATAATTTCCCTGCAGAAAAGGGAGGTGGTGTTGTTGCCAGTATTCCCCTTGTATACACCATTCATGGCTTCCATCAACTCGAATTTTCGGAGCTTTCGAGCGAACCATTTATCTTTCCTTCGTCCACTAACTATGGAAGCGATCTTCCTTTCAGGTCTGCAGGAGCAGTTGTGGTTGGGTGTATGCATAAGGGATGGATCATCGCCGGCTGGTAGGGTGGATGGTCTACTGGGGCTGCAATGGGCATTTTTGCTTGATGACATTATCTGCTTGCCCTTATCGTCCCTCCCTAGGACTCTTTCTCCCTGCACGGCAAGATCACGAGTTCTCAGCCTCTCCATGGAAGTTTCCCTATTTCTTCTTTTTCTAACGTCTTTGGTCACGAAGACCATTTCATGACCTCCTTCAGAAGCTCTAGGCATGACATCCCTTTCCAGAGGTTTGGACCACGCTTGTTAGCTTGGTCACTAAGAATGACATGCATATCTCTGATAGAAATAGGGGCATCCTCCAGTTGTCTCACAACCATATCATCGATACTTGGGGGGATTACCCCTGACTGGTGATCTGAAAGGTCTCTTTCTTACCCCTGAGGGTTTAGATCTGTCCTGGTTGTTGTAATGATATTTTCTAAAAGCTGTGTGCTCGTTGGATCTTGAATCTGCCATGACTCTCAACGAAAGCACCAAATGATAAAGCGTAAAATGTCTTTATCTTGTAAGAAGTAGAGCTGGCAGTTGAAGGGCGGTCGGATGGATGGACCTGCAAGAAGGAGTGCCTGGTTGGACCCAGGCGTTAGCACTCTGAAGCTTAAGTTAGTAGCTTTTAGGAAAGAAATGCTTAGAGAGAGAGAGAGAGAGTCTTAGATGTTCAATACCTAGAGCCATTGTATTATAGGCTATTTATAGAAGTTCCTTGGAGGGGTACTCAAGTACCTTGGGGAGTGATAACTGGCAATTGGAGCAAGTGAGCGGCGATGTAACAGGGAGCAGGGTGGAGAGTCATGGGCATTGGCTTGTGTCAGTGGGCTGACAGGACGTGCTGTCCCATCAGTCCGATCGGACATCATGCCTTGTTGTGCTATTTTCCAGCTCACACTTTGTCTTTTTGCTATTGGGCTTGAGCCCTGCCAAGCATTGTTGGACCGACCTAATTGAACCTATGAAAATGTATTTTTCATAGTTATCACTAAAGATTGGAAGGGCTTTCATGTCACTATTAAGCTCACTGGTGCAGAACCGTCAAACCAAGGTTTTGGGTGTCCGTCTACTGCCACTTTGGTAATCAAAGCACTTAAGGAGTCGGATAGAGACAAGAAAATAATTAATCCAATCTCGATTACATATCTCATTCCTCCCTCCCTTTTCTCTCTCTAAAATCATCTTCCTTGACCTATTTCTCAATTCTTCTCATTCTTCATCCCAAAACCCAGCCCGTTCTTGTCTTATAACAAATTTTTATGCGAATTTATATGAAATACATCATCATTTTATTTCTTTCTTTTTTTTTTTTTTTTGTTATGAACTCATATTAATCAACATCCATATCTATACAAGAAGTAAAACTTAATTTCCTAATTTCGGTCTATCTTTTAATTAGCTCTTTGAACTCACCCCCTTCATGTACAAACAGAACTCACATTCTTTTGTCTCCTCATCCTTTTCTTCTTCAACTCCATCTCTAGTCTTTGTGACGGGTTCATTTGATTCGACTGATTCCTATGCAATTTGGGTGTCAAGTGAGGAACTTCAAAATTGACTTTAGGAGAACCGTTGGAAATCGATGAGTTGGATAATTGAGAATTGGTTTAATTTATAAAATTGTTACCGTTTATCAAAGGAATTTCACAAAATTCACGCGCTACCATTGTTGTTTAAATCACAGTCACAGCCATGTCAACAAATATTGTTAAAACATAATCAAATTAGATAGTTTAAGTGTTTATTAGATTGTTTTCTGATTTTGGGTGTCGTCAAAATGAACTTTCTCCATAAATTCGAGTATTTCCAAATAGATTTACTCTTATTGTTTAGATATGAGACTATATAATGGTTTTGGGTTCCTAAATTTAGCATCATTTTCTCAAAATATACCATCCAAGAGTGAACGCAAAAGTTTAGAAACATCCGTCTAAAAAAATCAATAAACCTAATAAAGTGCAAATCATAAGGTAGATATTTATTATGTATTTAATTGTGAGTTTAGACATTAAAGTTTTTCTAACATCCATAACAATCAAATTTGCTTTTTTTTTCTTTTTTTCTTTTTTTTTTTTTCACATTAACCTAAGGAGAGTTGGAATGTGTCACCAATTGCGAAGAATGGGTGAAAATGCTCGAATTTAAAACTTCTCTTAAAAAGGCACGTGGCTTTTTATCGTCAGATATAGTGTGTCTATCAGGACATCTATAATTTTATTTCAAGTTCAACTATAGTTTATACATGCCACTAGTCCAAAAATATATTAATTGGAGAAATCATCAATGTGATTAAGTTTTAATTAATATTTGGAGAGGTATGCATATATGCTAATAATGATGAAATCTACAATGCTTTAGCCACCGAGAGGTGTGCTCTCCAACCTTTCCACCACATATCCGCGTGATGAACTTTTAGTTGACCAACACCACCAACAGTTCTTAGATTGCTAATCACCTTAATTGAAGAATGGAATTTTTTAACTTTTCTTTTGGCAGCATTTATAGAATTGAATTTTTCTTCTTAACCTTTAAATCTCAGCCACAACCTTCTAATTAAATTAATAAATTAACCTTATTTTCTTGGTAATGGGATGGAATCATGGAGCAAAATAAGATTATGACTAATTGGTTTTGACCTCTATCCCTTTATATTAATTTATTTTATTTTTTTAAAATAATCAGAATTAGGCCTAATAAACGGATTAGATTGGATAAATTCAGATTCAAATCACTTCAAATCAATTCTTTTTATATTCAGATTTTTGGATTACATTCGGTTCAGATCACTTATTTTTCAAGCGGATTTGGATCATAACTCAAGTTACAGTCAAAATGAAAAAAATCGAATCAAAACTACAAATCGAATCATAAATAATTCGATATATTTGGTTTGAATTTTTATTCGACCGGTTTAGTTTTGACTTTTCGATAATCCGTGTTAACTTTGACTTTTTCGGTCTTTATACTTAATACATATAATTGACATCATATATAAATTATCATATTGATAGCTCTAATTTTTTCGATGTTCTGAGTTAACTTTGATCATGATCAAATTTGGTTAACCATGTCATTGTTCACTAAAAACTATAACTGAATATTAATTTTAATTTTTTAACATCTTAAATAGAATTGTTTTTATCTGAAATTTGAATCCTAGGTTTGTCTCAAATGGCAAACTCATAGCTCAAAAAAATAATACTCATGTCCCAAGCGGAACTATATATTCATCTCGAAAAATACTATTCATGGCGCACTATATATTCATCTCGAAAAATACTATTTATGGCTTGGAATATACTATTCATAAACTTGAAATTTTTTATATGTTACACTTTATCTCAAGTTTGAGATATTATAATTTGATTAGAGAAAAACGAAAAAGCACGGTTAAGCAACAGACAGTAACACAAAATAGTGGATGAGTCGTGAGTAGTTAAACAACAATGAATTAGAGTATCAAACGAAAAAAGATCGAAAAAAAATAGCAAAATACCAAATACACTATATGTCACTTAATTATTATTTTTTGGTTCACTTTTTTTTTGTTTCTTTTTCTTTTATTTCTTGCAACTCAAAATTAATTTAAATAATTAAAAATTTAATTTTTATATAAGATTATAATAGGAATATTAATATAATGGCGTAGTGTTATATATATATATGATAAAAATTTAATTGAAAAAATTCAAATTATAAATTTAGGTATTTTTGAATGGATTTTTTGAATTTTGAATTCGGATCAAATTCTAAAATTTTTGGGCAACAAATACGCGAGTCCTACTTTAATTCTTCCCCAATTCTTGGCTTATTTTTCACTTGCATTTCTCGATTAGCAACCACATGGAAGCTTGAATCCCTTCAATATACAATTTCTTTTTTTTTTTTCTCATAAGATTGTTTTCAATTGTAAATTTGGATCTCGATATTTCAGGTGGATGCTTCTCAGTTATTTTTTTAAACTGGAACTTAATGCACTTTTATGGAGTTGATCAAATGCCTAAATTAAAGTGGCCTTGGAAGCTGTTTAGATCAAATTGACCCAATGATTCTCTACTAACTGTGTTGTTGTCACATGCAGAGGGTTTTGTGATATACATATGATTTACGCGTGTATACCCATAACAAGTGTCATATCAACCTATAGCCATAATAATATTAATTAGAAATTCAAGTGATATACGTAGAATATACATATGTATATTCTATGTATACCCACAATAAGAATCAGTGTAGCTAAATGTACTGCATAATGGTATTAATCAAAAAACACAAATTCAAGTGACATACATATGTTATACATATATATGCCCTATGTATATCCTATATATCCACAATAAGTATCAAATCAATGTACAGCCAATATTATTAAATAATAATATTAATTAGAAATTACAAATTAAAGTGATTTACAAATGGTATACATATTTATAGCCTATGTATACCCAGAATAAGTTTTAATATAGCCAATATTATTAAATAATAATGTTAATTAGAAAATACAAATTCAAGTGAGATATATATATGGTATACACATAATATGCATAATAAGTATACCCGTAATAAGTGTTTGATGAAAGTCTAACCAATATTATTAAATAATAATATTAATTACAAAACATAAATTTAAGTGATATGCATATGGTATACACATATATGCCCTATATATACTTACAATAAGTATAAAATCAAAATATTGCAAATATATTAAATATTGGAAGAAGATTGCAAGTAACCATAGCCACCAGGGAACTGCAATTTTTGTTGCGGAACACAGTTTAGTATCGGTATTCGAATCCAAGTTTAAAAGGTATCAACTTATATTTATAGGCAATCAGTTCGTCAAACGATATGTAAATAGTTTGTTATAAAGATTTATTGAGCAACTTTCTATTGTTTTTTAGCTTTCACATATATTTTTTTCTTTTTTGCATTACTACAGTATGTAATCTATAAACCAGATATGAACCTCATTGAAAAATTTCAGAATTCGGTTCTCTTTCGATTACTGTAAGAAAATCACAACCGATGCTTGGATATTGCTGAAAACCATCAGAAATAGAAATTATCAGCTATTAGAAGAAGAAGAATAAGAAAAAGAAGTTTATGTGAGAGGAAAAAACTAAAGAGTCGAAAGATGGGGTATTTTTAAAATTAGAATAAAAAAAAAGTATTTATGAAAGGAGAAAATAAATAAAGATATATTTGACTGTTGAAAAGTTTTGAGATAAGAAACTCTGTTCTTTATTGATCCCCGTTAGGTTCCTTTATACAATCAATTGAAATAAGTGATGGTATTTGCTACGTAACTGTCTAACAAATTTACAGCTAAGGATAAGATAAATATACAGCTAAAGATAACTAATAACCAAATTAGTTACATAAAGATATACATCAGCTAATACCCTCCTCAAGTTGAAGCGTGAGGATTACGAACACCCAACTTGTGAAGAAGAAATTCAAACCTCTCTCTGTCCAATGCCTTAGTAAAGATGTCTGCCAATTGCTTGCTGCTTCGGACATACACTGTGGCAATCACACCATTCTGTATCTCATCATGCACACAATGACAATCAACTTCTATATATTTAGTGCGCTAATGGAAAACATGATTGGCAGCAATATGCATTGTTGCTTGATTGTCGCAAAACAATTGAAATGGTTCAACATGATTCACTCCCAAAGACAACAACAATCCTTTAAGCCATTTGATTTCACAAACAATCAAAACCATGGAACGATACTCTGCTTCTGCTGACGATCTAGAGACAATGCGTTGTTTCTTGGTCTTCCAGGAAATTGGAGAGTCTCTAAGAAATATAAAATAACTTGTGAGCGATCGCCAAGTTAATGGACAACCTCCCTAATCTGAGTCACAATAAGCTTTTAGCTCAAGATTACAATCAGTTTTAAGAAGAATTCCTTGCCCAGGACTGTCGTTCAAGTATCTAACTATACGCAAAGCGGCTTCCTAATGTTTTTTCTTTGGTTGCTACATAAACACTGCTAAAATATGAACACTATAGGATAACTCAGGTCGAGTTAAACTTAAATAAATTAAGCGTCCCACCAACCGCCTAAATTTTTCAGGATCTTCCATCAATTCACCTTTGGAAAGTGCAAGATGATGATTCTATTCCATGGAAAAACTCGACGGCTTAGCACCCAATAATCTAGCTTCATTAATTATATCCAACGGATATTTTCGTTGGCATAGAAAAATTCCCTCATCATTTCTTGCTACTTCAACACCCAAAAAATATTTCAAAACACCCAAATCCTTCAAATGAAAGCACTGACTCAAGTAGGATCTAAATTTGTTAATGAATTGTGTTGTATTTCCAGCAATGATAAGATCATCAACGTATACTAGTACAACCAAATACAACTCACTATGATTCAAAGTGAACAATGAACAATCTGAATGTGATTGAGAGAACCCATACCATTTTAGTGCTTCGGCCAATTTTGCAAACCAACAACGAGGAGCTTGTCTCAGTCTGTAAAGAGACTTCCTCAATCAGCACACTTTTTCGGGCTGTTGAGTGTGAAATCTAGGTGGCACTTTCATGTAAACTTCTTCAGCCAAGTCTCCATGAAGAAATGCATTATGAACATCCATTTGATGAAGTTCCTATCCTTTAGCCGCTGCCATCGAAAGGAATGTACGCCCTATTACCATTTTTGCTACAAGTGCAAAAGTCTCATTGTAGTCTATTCCTTCCACTTGATTGTTGCCAAGAATCACCAAATGCATCTTGTGTCTCTCAACTGTTCTATCAGAATTATACTTAATTTTGTACACCCATTTGCTCCCGATGGTTTTCTTCCCTTGTGGCTAATCGATTAGAGTCCAAGTTTCATTCTTTTCAAGTGCATCAATCTCTTTTTTCATAGCTTCTCTCCATCAAATATCCTTTAGTACTTGATTATAAGATTTGGGCTCTATGTTCGTTGTTATGGCTGCCAAGAAAACTCGATGTTATGGTGAAAATTTTGTATAATTCACATATTAAGCTAAGTTATAGGACATACCTGAAAATGGAACTGATTTGGATGAACTTGCAGAGGGGCTAATACGTTGAGCTATATATGTCACAAAATCCTTCAATTGTGAAGAAACTTGTTTTGAGCGAAGACTACGACCAAGTTCTGTCAATCTTTCTACTACCTCTACATTATCTAACCTGGGTTCTAATGCTGTATCTCCCTCCCTCACTTCAATACTATCATCTTGAACGCGTGTCAAGTACTTATTACATTCTCTATCATGGTCAATCTGGCCAACTTCATTTTCTTCTTTCTCACCTTCAACTTCCTCTTCAAAGCATTAATTCACTTGAAAGTGCTTAGAATTGGAATTATACTTGCTGACTTATGTATTATCAGCTGCATATAGAAACCCATCTTCACAGAACATGACATCTCTAGATACAAAATATTTTCTTGTATCTAAATCAAATAATTGCCAACCTTTTTTGCCAAAAGGATATCCCACAAATATACATCGGTGACTCCTATTGGCAAATTTATCTTTTTCTCGATTCAACTTTTTTGCATAGCACAAGCACCCAAATGTACGAATGTAGTTATAAGTAGGAGACTTACCATACAAAAGTTCATATGGTGTCTTCCCTTCTAGTAGTTGAGAAGGAGTTCAATTGATTAGATACCCAATAGTCAACACACATTCGCCCTAAAAATCAATAGGCATATTAGCTTGAAATCTTAAACCTCTAGCCACATTAAGAATGTGACGATGCTTCTTATCAACTCGCCCATTCTGTTGTGGAGTTCCCACACACGAAATTTGATGAATTATCCCATTTTCTGAAAAATAGCTTCTCAAACCAACAAACTCGGTGCTATTATCCCTTCTTATTATTTTAACATTCTTATCAAATTGCCTTTTAACCATGGCGACATAATTTTGCATAATTTCTCCTACTTCAGTCTTATCTATCATCAAATATATCCACACACATCGTGAAAAATCATCAACAATTATAAGAAAATAGGATGCATTACACAAACTAGGAACTCTGTAAGGCCCCCACAAGTCATAATGAATTAGTTCAAAAATTTCATTAGCTTTACCTTCACTAGAACAAAACACTTCTCTAGTTTGTTTAGATTTAAAGCGAGCATCACAAGTTTTATTTGAACCTAGCTGATTTCTGATTCCAGTAATTAATCCTACTATTTTTGAAGATGGATGTCCCATCTCCTATGCCAAAGATCATGTAAATCCAATGTCTTAGCTTTGAGTGCTTGAATCGGTGACTCCTTCTTGAAGTAGTATAGCCTCTTGCTTCATTCACCTGCTCCAATCACCATCTTTGAAATGCAGCCTTGTATTAGACAAAGCTTATTAGTGAATAACACATTACAATTCAATTCACCAAGTAATTGGGAAACAGAAATCAAATTGCAATTTAATTCGGAAGCATGCATGAAGACCATTTTCTAATTTTATGTGCTTTTTTATACAAACCGGTCCTTCTTGCAATGCCAGCACTTGATTTCCATTAGGTAAGCCAATTGGACAACCTAATATCTTCTTCAAATTACTTAAACATCCTGCATTTCCTGCCATATGTTGTGTAGCTCCAGAGTCAATTATCCAATTAGAATTTTCCTTACCAGTCATCTTCTCATCACTTCTTGATTTGCATGTGTTCAACAAAATCAGAATTGCTGTCCACTATTCACTTGTCAAATCTCCTGGAGTGGCAAGACCTTTTGTTTCCTCAACAGATTGCCCAATTACTTGAGCAGCATTGATTCGTGCTCCACCGTGTCCTCTTCCTAAAGTCCTGCCACGTCTTCTTCTTCCACTTTGTCGTCTTCTACCTTGACCAAATATTTTAGGTCAATCACCCCACTAATCAGGATACCCAATTAATTGAAAACAACCCTTAGCATCATGCCCTTTTCGGTTGCAATGTTTGCAAACACCACTCTTATCTTTTGTTCCAGTACTGGCTTAAGCCATAAAGCTGACAGCCTCTCCCTTTTCCTCTTTACTTCTTGAAATACTTTGAACCCTTTCCTCTTGACACGTCAAAGAATACACCTTACTCACACTAAGTAATGGAGCAGTACTCAAGATATTTGACCAAACTGTTTTGTATGTATCATCTAACCCCATCAAAAATTGATGAAGTTTTTCTTCTTCTCATTTCTTAGTCAATTCAGCTGCAATATTGCACCTATAGCCTCCACACTTGCACGCGAAAATCACATCATAATTTGCCAATTCTTCCCACAATTGTTTCAATTTTGTGTAGTAATTCATGAGTGAACTTCCTTGTTGTTTGCAATTAGCAAGTTTTGTTTTTCAGCTACTACACTCGTGCACCATCAGTTACCAAAAAACAATCTTTAATGTCTTCCCACAAATCTTTTGCAATCTCCATGTGTGTCAAAGTAGATTTCACCATTGGCTCAATTGTATTCAATATCCATGACACAATCATGGAATTAATAGTCCACCAATATTCTAATTCATTTGAATCCTCTTTGGGTTCCTTTACAGTTCCATCGATAAAACCAAATTTCTTCTTGGCTTGCAATGCAGTTCGAATTGCTTGAGCCCACTCATCATAGTTGTCTTCTCTCAACTGCATATGGGTGATTATATTTCCAGGATTATCACTTGCAAACAAGGTGTATGGTGACATTGTCACTGGTTTCTTTTCTTCATCTCCCATGATTTTCTTTTTTTTTTTAAAGCTAATAGAGTTTTGATGGCTCTAATACCATGAAACGTTTTGATATGAGAAACTATGTTCTTTATTGATCCCCCATTGGGTTCCTTTATACAATCAATTGAAATAAGTAATGGTATTTGCTACGTAACTGTCTAACAAATTTACAGCTAAGAATAAGATAAATATACAGTTAAAGATAACTAATAACCAAATTAGTTGCATAAAGATATACATCAGCTAATAACTGTACAAGTCATCAAGTCACTAATTCAATCAAAAAAAAAAAGCTTATTTAACAATGCAAATTGTTCTTCAATATATATAATTGCATGAATAAGCTGGTAATTATAGGCCTCATGGGAAATAAGTCTTTAGTTGCTCAAAAGCATAACTTTTTTGGTTCAAAATATTTTTACATGAAAAATAATTATAGATTCCATTAGAGGATTGAAATTAATTACTTCATGCCCAAAGAATATCACTAATTTCCTTTCTTTTCATTTTGTTTACTTTTCGTTTTATTAATTTTTTACTAAACACGAAAATAGAGCAAAAACTGAAATTTAAAACCTTCTAATATATTGAAACTAACATTTAGTAGTTCGTACTGGATGTCAGCTCTTTATTTTATTAATTTTAGTAAGCTACATGTTCTAATATTCCAAGTTAAAGTGATTTTCTTGATCGGTTTACTGTTGTAAAATTTGCACTGGATTTTGAAAATCAAACTTAATAATTGTACATTCATCATTGTTATAGCATAAGTTAAGTTATTTTAAAATTAAATTTACCACACTTATAAGTTCTTGTTATATAACTTAAACATTAAATTTGATGTAAAACTATATCCAATAATTACTAACTTAAAAATATTATCGAACTTATATAAGTTGAATATAACCTTTTCTAATTTTGGAGTTAGCAAATCAAGTTAAAAGGAATTGTTAAAATTGTTATTAATTTAACATGGTCAGTTTAGATTTATTTTTTTATAATATATATATATATATATATATATATATCATAAGCTAACCTTGAGTGTTTGGATTGTAATGTTGAAAAATTCTGAACTACAAGTTATATTTAATTGGCTTAATATATATTTTTATGTTAGTGGCACATCCGAATTTAACAAAAATGCACATATTTCTCCTTTAATTGACCAAAAATCATTACGTATGAGTTTTAAAATGCACAAACTACTTCTGATGATTAGTTATTAAATTTATTATTGCTAAGAGAAAATGAAGGAAATAAAAATAAAAATAGATAGGATTAATAAAGAAAAAATTAAAAAAAATAAGAAACAAATAAAACAAAAAATTATTTTTGGTATCTTTTAGAGGTGGCAAATAGAGGAATTTGTGTTGAGCAATAAATGGACGGATTATAAATGGACAGGTTATAAATAGGCTAATGCCCAAATGGGTTGGCCAGATTTAAGCCGATCCATGGATTTAATACATGTTGGTTCATTTCTCATTAGTTTATTCATCTTTATTTTATTTTTCCACCAAAATTATTCCAAAAATTCCTAAATATTATAATTAAAATATTTTTAAAATTTCGAGTAAATCAGAGTTTATTTTGATAGGTTTCAGAATACCGAAACATTTTTTGCCAGTCTGAAAATCCTAAATTTTAAAAGTGTACAAAATTTTATTTTTCACTTCTGAAAATTAATATTCATTATTCTAAGATGTTCCATATGATCGGAATAATTTTTGGAAGTCTGTGAAATAGTTTCAAACCGGTCAAAGTGAGTTTGACCCATTTTCGATCCCCTAACTTATTTTTATTTTTTACTTTTCAAGAATTATTTGACCTCAATTTCAACTCAAATTATACTATCAGAATCGTCCTAAATTTTACTTTCTAATGGAGATATAAAGTTTTTCTGGATCTCAGTGGGCCCGGGATAATATTATTCACCCTTGGTGTCACTATTCAATGTTGAAAAGTGTTATTCATGCTGGTAGTGATTTTAGAGCGTTACATGCAGTGAGAGTGGAGGAGACAGACAATTTTAAAAAAGAGAGGGGGGGAGGAGAACTAGACTGAGTGAAAGGGAAGGCCTATTGATCCTAGATGGATCGCATGTAGTTTAGATGTGAATCAACTTATTTAACCTATTTTTTTTAATGAAATTAACATTTTTATACAATAACGTGATATAAAAAATAATGCAATAAAAAAAGTTGATCCAAATATATTGGAGATCGGGTGGCTCGGATGGGTCATATTACGGCCTAGATGTGAATCAACTTATTTGATCTATTTTTTTTAATAAAATTAACATTTTTATACAATAACATGATACAAAAAATACTATAATAAAAAAATATTAATTCAAATATATTGAACATTTAGTTAATTATTTTTGGATTGATCTAATGAGCATTATAGCCAAACCCATTAGACATTTTATAGGAGTTGCATTGAACATCATGATCAGACCTAAATGAATCACATATTTAGTTGGTTTTTTTTGAATTGATTCAGTGAATATTTTTTTAGGTTGAATTGTATTGGATTGAATTGAGTTTAGGTCTTTTTTTTTAACGAAATTTTAGATTTGGTTAAATTTTGCGAGATGACGTGCCTGGTACCAAAAAATAATTGCTTTGCAATTTGGGGTATGATCAATTAATTCAATAACATTATATATATATATATATATATATATATATATATATATATATATATATATATATATGAATTAATTAGACACCTATGATTCAATGAATCCAAAACGCAATTATAATCCATCACATCAAATTTTAATAGCCATATAAGTAATTTTAGTGGTGTATGGATGGATGATTAAAATTTGAAAACGAATTTGAATTAAAAAAATAAAAAAAATTCCCATTTTCAACTTATTTTAAGAACAACTTATCACGTGCCTATTTGGTTTCATAGTTGGGGAACTAGCTTAATTATCATATTTAAAGGATAATGGCCCATTAGCCATTGGATTGGCTCAATTATTAACACTGAAATTATCTTCTTGGCCATCACCAATAAGGTTATGATCAATTGCAACGTGGAAGATGAACTTGCCATTTGCTCTTCTTCTCCGACCAATGCACTTAGATAATAAAATATCCACAAAATTTTAATAATTCCTATTACAGCAAGCATATAGTGAGTGGCATAAAATATAGAGAATAATTAAAAATAGTGTTATTTTGGATGACATTGAAAGCGAGTGCAAATTGGAAATTAAAAGTTAATTTATTTTCAATATTTATTTTTTTGAGAAATTATTTATGCAAAAACTTTTGAGGATAACATTTAAACTTCTACTCAATTTTTCAAGAGAGAAACAATATATTCTGTAAATAAATTCAAAAATGACCAGCGAATCCATCCATTTACCGGCTCATATCCAAATTTTTATGAGTCAAACGAATCAGGTCATTTTTGAATTTATTTACAGAATAGGTCGAATTTGGATAAGGATTCACAAGTCGGGTCATAATTTGATAAGTTTACCGTTCAGCCAAGGGCGGTGAGGGAGGGCTTTCAAATTTCTCCATGTGCAAAACTTTTAAAATTAAGGTTATATTCTCAAAAATTATAATTAATAATTTCATTTAAATATTATATTTGAGTAATATGATAAGTACATTTAGAAATAGAACTAATTACAATCGTTTTGATAAATTTGTGTATATAATAAACGTTTTTTTTTAAATGTACATATAATAAAGTTAGATTTTTAAAAAAATCTAAAATAAAGCACCAAATTAACATTACTAAATTAAATGATTAAGAATTTTTTTTTATTTTTTAATTTTCTATACACAAGAAATAGAAAAGTATTAAATAAATTATCAAATATTTATTGGAACTTCCGAATAGTATATTCATAAAAAAGAGGAAAGAAATAATTAAGATATCCATAAATAAGGAAGATATTTCTTATTGCCAAAAAATAGAAAGGATTTTTCTTAATGCAAGAAAGATAAAAATTTATCAATTTATAAATAAAGAAAAACATAATCAAAATAACCATAGATAAGAAAGAGAATATCACTAAATGATTAATAGACGAAAATTCTAAAAACTCTCTAATTTTGTAATTCAAGATAAATATATGATCTCATATTCTCACTTTATATGAAAGGACGGTTTTTAGAGAATATGCCATGTCAACAATCTATACTTCTCTAAAATCCAGCTTTAACACATATAAAGATATGATGAATATATTGATACACATTGCACATGATAAACGATTTTTATTAAATACATTTTATTATGAAGATTCAATGAATTGAATTTATTAAATTCTTAGTATACTTTTTTTTTTATTAATTATTGGCGGTTAGAACTAAACCGAAAGATAGAATATAATTAAAGATTTGAAAAAAAAAAAGAAAATATAATTAACGAAGCTATTATTTTTCTACATATAAAAAAAATAAGCTGTTATTTGTGGCCATAAACAGAAAGCGACATGTATTGTCCGAATAGTAATATTGAGATTTATAATTGGATTAATGTGGCTAAGACATCGTATACAACTAATAACATAAAGACAAATAACAGTATATCAATGCCGAAAAGGGCACTACATGGCTTTGGCTGTGCCTCCCCCTTTCCTCTCCGTTAATGTTTTGGGTTCTCCGGTTGAGTGAACTTTTCTATCCTTCTCTCTTCATATTCCATCACTTTTGTTAAATATCAAAACCTAAAATATGCAAATGTCTTTGAGAAAAAGAAAGAAAAAGAAATTAACTATCAAGCAATAGAACCATAGTTATTAATAACCGAACTCTATAATCGGGGCCTTTCGAACAACCTGATCACTTGGTTATTCGGTTTACCTTGGATCCGAGTTCATATCTAAACTGAGTCTTTTTGGACTTGTATCTGGGTAGAGACACTCAGTTACCTAAAATGGATAAAAGACCTATTTAAGAGTTTCAGCTCAATTTCCTAATCAGCAAAAATATCTTCCTAAACAGGATTCCTATTTATGATAGGAATCTGCCATAATAAGGAAACTGAATCCTAATGGAGATGGGGTTCATATATCTATAAATAGGCATGATATATCAGTTATTTCTCTCTCTTAACTACTTTTTCTCTAAATCATTCCTAAAATATTATTTTGACTTAACCGTCGAAACTTTTTCTCGTCAAAAACTCCGTCAGAGTTTTTTGTTTTCAGGTAGCTTTGAAGGAAGCCTTCATTCGAATCTGATCTAGAGAACAATCCAATTATCCATACTATTATCATTTAGTGCAGTGAGAGTGAAATTCATCCCCCAATACCATGAATCCTCAAGATCGAGACACACTAGACACTCAAACTGGAAACTACCGAAACACTACCCTATTGCCTCCACACTTACCTATTTTTCCCCCTCTAGAACCTACTCCACCAACTTCCCCATCATTAAATTACCTCCTTCGACCTCTGCAATCCCTCTACCTAGTTTTACCCCGCAAATGGCGCAAGCCCTCTTAGCAACACTATCAAACTTAGCAACTCAAGCACCACCCTACCTATCACCTTAAGTAACCACTACAGCAAATAGCAACACAGATGTCGATACTCAAAACACAATGGCACCCCTCCCCTCCACCTACCTCAGCTCTCATAATCACTATGACCATGGATAACTTAGAAAAGCTTTTTGAGGAAAGACTATTAAAGCACCAAAATCTAAACACTCTTTAGTATGAAGGGAGTTTTCATTTTTCATTGTCTAAAGCAATATTGATAGCACCTTTCTCGAGCATATGGTTAACCAATTTATCGAGATATAATGGAAGCATTGACCCCCGAGCTTATTTGGACCATTTTCACCACAATATGTTAATCCACATGATAGAAGATGTCGCCCTCTATAAAGTCTTTCCACAAACTTTGACCGAGTCTACCCAAATCTGGTTCAAAAACCTACCAAAATATTTAATAGACAATTTTAAGTAATTTAGTGATATGTTCATCGCAAAGTTTGTAACTGATATCCGGCCAACAAAGAATTTAGTCGATCTACATCATGTCGTTTAGGGGAAGGGGGAACTTTTATGTAGTTATGGAGAGAGGTTTAATGTCATAGCAATAGGTATATAGAATCTAAATTTTGAGGTCACCATCAAAGTGCTTTGAAGAAATATGAGGTGTTAGGATTTTAGCAATTTATTGAGTAAAAAGCCCCTTCATGATTTCACCAAACTAGTAACCCGAGCTCACAATTACAAGCAAGAGAAGATAGTGAGAATTCTAAGAGAACGGGTCTAGACAGAGGCAATTCAAAGAGGGGTGATTTTTGAGCTATGAGGGGATCAAACAAAGCGTCTGGGGTCATAAATCGTACTCAAACAGCTGAAGTGGGGAACAGTTCATCAAATTGAATGCTTTTTACATATAGATTTTATCTTGGATAAAGAAAAAAATGATCAAGTCACTCGGCCAAAGTGCATGAGAGAGGATCTAAACAGATACTAGAGTCTTGATTGTGCTTTCCACAAAGACAAGAGATACGCAACCAATGATTGCAAACATCTCAAGAAGGAGATAGAGTATCAGACTAAGAAGGGCATACTGAAGCAATTTGTGAAAGGAAGTAAGAGTGATGGCAGATGATTACTACCTCGGCAATCTAACAAAGAGGGGGGAGGGGGAGATAGTGGCAGCAAGAAAGCCCTAACATGAATCATCCATGTAATTGCAGGAAGAAAACATTACGACGTGTTTGATGATTCCAAAAAGCATAAGGCAAGGGAATTTTTATCCCTTAAGACCAACCCATCTGTTTCAATGGGGGTCATCCAATTTTCATATCAAGATGGAAAATGTGTTCGACAACCCCACAACGATGCACTAATGGTTGAAGCGATAATTGGAGATTACTTAGTACATAAAATCTTAATTGACACGGGTAGTACAATTAACTTGATTACTTTGTAAGCCTTTAAAATTCTTGGAATGCTGAGCCCACTAAAGGAAATAACTATACAACTGATCGGTATTTCGGGGCAGCCTGTCAAAGTGGAGGGTTCGATTAACTTGCCTATATAGCTCAGAGATGATTCAGCAGTAAGGACTTGTACAACCTATTTTATGGTGGTGAATATGCCACTATCATACAATGCAATCTTGAAGCGACCTCTCTTAGCCTCATTGGATGCCTACATCTCCATGTAGAAATTGATACTCAAGATTTCTACTCTACAAGGAACAATAATACTTCGAGAAAATCAGACTATAGACATAATGGATGTTCCAATCGACTCAGCCTAAAAAGTAAACCCTGTAGACTTATTGCAGGAAGTGGAACTATTGCCAGGAAAGGTGGTGAAGATAACTTTCTAAAAAACTAGTTTGGATATGAAATCATTATTAGAAATGTTGTCCTCCTATTTAAATGTGTTCTCCTGGCACCCTTCTGATATCACTGGTGTTTCACCCAAAGTCATGTCTCACTTGTTGAATATATAACCAGGCTGCAAACTTATCAAGCAAAAAAAGTGTAACCATGCATTCGAGCGGTAATTGGCAATAAATAAGAAAATAGATAATTTGTTGAAAAATAGGTTCATCAGAGAGGTGTTCTATCTGGACTAGTTATCTAATGTAGTGCTAGTGAAGAAGTCTAACAAGAAAATAGAGGATATGCATTGATTTCACCATCCTAAACAAGGCTTATCCCAAAGATAGTTATCCATCACCGAACATTGATCTATTAGTTGATTATATAGCTGGTTTCAAAGAGTATGCCTTTTTGGATGCCTCGGCTAACTATCACCAAATTTTTATAAGTCTGTGTGACGAAGAAAAAATGGCATTCATCACCTACAGAGCAACTTACTGTTACAAGGTAATGCCTTTTGACCTTAAAAACATAGTGTAACCTACTAGAGACTAATGGAAAAGCTATTCGCCAGTCAAATAGGTTGGAACATGAAGGTCTACATTGATGATATGATAGTTAAGAGTAAATTTTTGTCGAATTTTTCCAAAGAATTTGAAAAAAGATTGTCAATCTTAAGAAGTTCGGTCTCAAATTTAATCTGGAGAAGTGCGCTTTTGGCATCCGGCCTAGTAAATTTTTTGGTTTTGTGATCTTTAAGAAAGGGATAGAGGCTAATCCGGCTAAGATCGAAGCAATAATTCAAATGGAGCCATCGAAGTCCGTTAGAAAGGCATAATATTAAATGGGAAAATCACTGCTCATAGAAGATTTATCTCTTGCTTAGCTAAGCCATGCCTACCGTTTTATAAAAGCACTAAAAAATTTGAAGAATTTCGAGTAGACACTAGATTGTCAGTTGGCTTTTGAAGCCCTTAAGCAATTCCTAAACTCTCCTTCCCTGCTTAGTTGACCACAGCTAGGGGAGACACTATTTATATACTTGTCAATTTCAGAAGGGGCTATTTGCTCGATTTTGGTCAAAGAAGAAAACACCCAGTAATTCTCAATCTATTACACAAGTAACGTCCTTAGAGGTGTCGAACTAAAATACCCAATTCTAGAGCAGCTGGCCCTATCTCTTGTCACTTTGGCAACAAAATTATGCCCTTACTTTCAAGTACATACAGTAATAGTTTGAACCAACAATAGCCTCAAAAAAGTGATGTAGAGATCGGAGGCATCGAAGAGAATAGCTAAATAGACAGCTCGCTTTAGTGAATTCGGCATTTGATACGAACCTCGATTGGCAATGAAAGCTCAATTCTAGTTGATTTTATAGCCAAACTACATGTTACTCCACCCGAGCTGGATAAAGCATCTTTGTATGTAAATGGATCGATGTCCTCTGAAGGAGTTGGGGTTGGAATATTCTTGACAAGTTCTGGAATCTCTATTCGGGGAATGGCTCGAATATCTTTCTTAGTGTCCAATAATGTTGCAAAATATGAAGTACTATGCTTTAGATTGTACCTCGCTCTAGAAGTAAAGCCGAAATCCCTACTCATTCATTCTAATTCTTAACTGGTCGTCAATTAGATGCTTGGTAAATTCAAAGCTAAGGATCAAACAATGGTTAGATACCGAGATCTTATGGCCACTTTATTGTCTCAACTCAAAAGAAGTGGAAGTTTGTGGGCCATCGAGTAAATACCTTATAAAAACAATCAGCTAATGCTTTGGCTAAGCAAGCATCTCTCGATAGCACTATGCAAACAACGAATATAGTATCAGTTATCATCTCTTAGCCATCTTGTGAGACTTATTCAGTTTAGCTTAGTGAACAAATGGGAGGATGGCAACTATCGATTTACCAATTTTTAGATATAGGCACTCTTCTAAAAGATCAAACTGAAGCTGGGAAGAAAGTTCAACAATCTAGCCTTTACACCATTTTGGATGGCAAGTTGTACAAACAATCTTATTCATACCTTTGGCCATTGTGCTTAAGTTCGGAAAAAGGCAACTATGTCCTTAGGGAGATACACGAAGGCATTTATGGTGCATATGAGGGCACCCAAATAATTGCTCAGAAGGCTCTTCCATAAGGGTATACCTAGCTAAAAATAGAGAGTGATGCGAAAAATTTGGTGCAAAAATGTGACAAGTGTTAGCGATTCGGCAAAATCATCCATCAGAAGTTAGTTCAACTAATGTTGATATATAGCCCATAGCCTTTTTCATAGTGGTGAATTGATATATTGGGACCCTTTCCATTGGTCATTAGATAGAGGAAGTTTTTAGTTATGGCAGTAGATCATTTCACGAAGTGGGTCAAAACTGAACCCTTTGGCTATCATCACTCCAACAAGTATAATCAAGTTTGTACAGAAGTCCATTATCACTAGGTTTGGCATTTTGCACACTTTTATTACTGACAGTGGAAAACAGTTTGATTGCCAATCTTTCATAAACTTCTGTGAAGAGTTACACATCCAGCTTAGATTCACCTTGGTTTATCACCAAAAGGTATAACTGAGGTGACAAACAGAACTATCTTGGCAAGGCTCAAAAAGAGGCTTGATGAAACTAAAGGCTTCTAGGTAGATGAGTTAAACAATGTATTATGGGCTTACTAAACATTTTCGATCGATAATAGGTGTAATGCCTTTCTCCTTCACTTATAGAGTTAAGGCAGTCATCCCATGTAAGATTGAAATGCCGAATATTTGAACTTCTCGGTATGATAAAGAGGCCAATAAGGATTGGTTGCTGCACCATTTAGACATGCTGGAAAAAAGGAGAAAGCTCACCTAACTCTATGCTGTGGCATACAAACAACTCATGGCATCTTACCAAAATTGCAAGTTGAAAGCAAAAATGCTACGAGTAGGACATCTCATCCTTAAAAAAGCCATTGAAGCATAGGCCGCAATTGGCATCAGAGTCTTGATTGGGTAGGACCATATGAAGTGTATGAAGTTGTGAACTTTGGTGCTTATCGCCTCAAATACATGTTCGAAAAGCTTTTACCCGCACTTTTGGAACATTTTCAACTTGAAAAAATATCTTCAGTGACATTTAGCTCAGATTGGTAGTTTTGCCAAGAGTATTTTTTGCTATTTTTAGCTCAGTTAAGCAATTTCGCCACGAGCATCTTTTGTTATTATTAGCTCAATTTGGCAGTTTCTCCATAAGCACTTTTAACTATTTTTAGCTCAGTTTCGATAGTCTCACCATGAGGAATTTTAGTTGTTTTTAGCTTAATTCGATAGTTACGCCATGAGCATATTCATTAATATTACAAATAGCTTAGCTTAGAAGTTTTACCATGAGCATATTCATTATTTAACAGTTTATCAATTTTTGTCACTATCTTAAAATTTAGCTTGACATTTTTGGTGCCCTGTATTTATTTTAAGCTTAGTTTGCTAACAACGCCTAGAGCTCTATCCTTTTTAATTTAATTCGATGTTATCGCCTACAATTGATTGTCAGTTATTAACACAGTTCAGCAATGTTTCCATCCATTCATTTAACTGTACAAGAATAAATCAAAACACACAGTAGAACGCAATTTAGCAATCAAAAATAATTTTCATTTCATAATATTTCGTTACAAGTGCAGGCCTTGATAATTACACTTAAAATAAAAGCCTAACTACTTGTCTGGTAGACCTCATCTATCCAGGAAACGTCTTAATTAGGAAACTTCTCCTTCACAGCATCGGTTAACTTTTTGCCAATGCACTTGTTAGCAGTGAGCTCTACAAACTAATCTTCAAGCTTGGTATAATTCTTCTCAAGATCAGCCTTCTTTGCCTTGCTCTTCTCTAGCTGCTTAGCCTTTGTAGCTTGAAGAACCTCCCTTTCCTTGGCTAAAAGAGCCTCAGCCTCAGTAGACTTTCGAGTAGGTTCTTAGGTTGCTTTTTGAGCCTTAACTGCTTTGTAGAGGGCCTTTGCTACCTTTTTTTGCCTTGGATTTAGCCTTCGAAGCACTCTTTTATGCACTATTGGCCTTCTATTTGGCCTCTTTAAGCTTCACCTTCAACCCGATAGCTGTCTTCTTCTCCTCCTTTACCAGGCTAACTAGCCTACCCAGCTTGCCTATCACGGCATTCCCAAGAATGGCTCTCTGAGTAGAAATTAAGTTAAAACATCTTAATTGGAAAAATCAATGGCAATGAGTTCGAAAATATTACCTTTACTATGTGCCTCCGTATGATTCCGGAGAGGTGGTCAGTGTGTAAGTTCAATAGAGGCACCACCTCATTTAGTACATAAGATATCAAGTGGCAGAAACTTGTGAAGTTTGAATTGGATGAACTATAAGCCCGCCCCTGCTGCTACCAAAATCCCCGAACATCATTAATTAAAACATCAAGCCTTTCCTCCTAGTTCAAATGGGGAGCAAATTCCTCCTCGAGATCTTACTATTAGGATATCCCCAGCCTTTCCTTCAAGTCGATGAGGTCAGAGGTCTTGATAACTGAGCCAACACTTCCCACCCTTGGGAGAGCATATAGCTCCTTTCTTTTTGGCTTAGGCTTGGCTTGAATTGAACTCTATATAAGAGGACTGCTAGTAGATGTGCTCGGAGTACTATCATCTAATAAACTCTCACTAATCCTAGCCCTATCACTCGAGCTCTTTGATTCGCTCATTTTCAAGATCGATAAATATAGAAATGAAAGTATAAAGGCACAAAGGAAGATTCGAATTAGCAACCTGCAGAAGATTGAAGGATTAATGCAAGAACACAATGAACGCAAGAAATAGATGAAGCACGACGAGATAGGAAGAGGAGCAAAATGCCAGAGGACAACATGAATCACAAAATGAGAAAGTTGCAAATAAAGAAATGAAAAAAGTTTTTATAGAGAAATGGGGGCCATTAGATGAATGACACGTGGTTAGCCAAGATAAATCGAGGAGTTTATAGGTGGCCTATATTAATTAGGTTGTACGGGAATCGAGGAGACCAAAACAATAGCTGTAAGCAGCATGGATACCAAGGAGACACCTCGTTTTGATCGTAAGCCAGATTTGCTGCCACATTGGCAACTTTAATGGTAGCTACTTTGGGGGGGGGGGGGGGGGGGGGGGGGGACTTATGACAACCGAACTCTATAATTGAGGTCCCTTGAACAGTCCTATCACTTCGTTATCCAATTCACTACGAATTTGAGCTCATACTCAGGCTCAGTCATTTTTGGACTTACATCTTGGTAGGGACACTTAGTTACCTAAAGTAAATAAAATATCTATTTAAAAGTTTCAGCTTGATTCCCTAATCAACGAAGATATCTTCCTAAATGAAATTCCCATTTACGATAGAAATTCGCCCTACCAAGGAAACTAAATTATATTGGAGATGGGATTCATATCTCTCTAAATTGTTCCTAAAATATTATTTTGACAGTCAAGTTAAAACTTTTTCTTGTCGAAAATTTTGTCAGAATTCTTTATTTTTAAATATTCAGATAATTTTAAGGAAATTTTTCATTCAGATTTGATCTACAGAACAGTCCAATTATCCGTACTATTATTCGTTATCATCTCTCTAAAATCATAAATAGAAAAAGTCAAAATGCAAGGTTTATAGTGAAATTGATAGCCGGTTGTGAAATTCTGTAAGTCGCAAAAGCATTCCCTTTTCCATAGATGTCGATTTCAACAGCTAAGTGATATGTATTGTATATCATGCATTATATGTTAAACTTTTTCATTTTGGATATCTGCGGTTGTTCTTTTGTTATTAAGGGTTACGACTTTTGGAAAAATACCAGATTTTTGTGATTTTTTTATTGCATTGAAAAAAATATTCCATTTTGACTTGTTGATTTGTTGGAGGACGAACGAGGGATATTTGAAAAATACAAGATTTTTGTTTACACCGTACGCATCCATTGGCATTGGACAAAATAAAAATAAAAATCGTTAATCGATTTAAAAAATCAAATCCAAATCGACATTAATAGTTAAACAGTATTGAACGTGTATGTAAACTTTAATTTTTACAATTATGATTAATGGATATACACTTGAAATCAAATATTTGATTAATTGATTTATATATAATTTTACACAAATATATAAAAATGAGAGTAATTTTCACATATATTCACATTGTAAAGTAAATTAGAAAGTAAATTATAGATAAATTAATGTTTATATAATTTTATTTGTGTATTATTATTAAATTTGAATAACTTATATTTTATATTTAAAATTTTGAGAATTTATACTTTAATTTGATAAATGGACTAAAATTTTTTATATGAAATTTATGTTTAATTATTTTTTAATGATTAACTATTATTTAACCGTTAACAGGTTATGAATAGATCATAGTTATTAAAATCGGATTGGACCGGCTGAACCGGTTTAACCGCGAATCGACAGGTCAACTGATTGATTCAACTACTGAAAATCGAATTGATAAAAAATCGGATTGAACCGAAAAACCGAAGAACCGGACAAAACTGAGTTTTTTGCTAAAAAGTGTAAAAAATCTTTTTTTTTGTATATTTTCACCCACCCACCCACACACACATATATACTAAATTTTCATTATTTATTTATTTGAAAAAATTCGTATTTTAAATTCTAAATATGTCACTTAATAATTTAATATACTTATTATCTATTTGGATCTTTATAATGGTATATTAAATTATTAAGTAATATCTTTAGAATTTAAAATACTAATTTTTTCTAAATAAATAAATAATAAAAATTTAAAATACACAGATATATATTTATATATATTAAATTTTTATTATTTATTTATTTGAAAAATTATAATTTTAAATTATAAAAATGTCACTTAATAATTTAACATACTTATTATCTATCCAAATTTATTGTAATTAAATATAATTATACTCATATATGCAAGGTTAATATTTTTTGTGTTTACTTCATTATAACTTCATCTAAACATGATATTATTTTTATGATATGATTGTATTTTTATGTTTCTAGCATATGATATTCAAAAATTCATAATTAATTACTTGTAATAATAAAATTAAAATTATATTTTGTAACTTATTATTAGAATATTTGTGATATATATTTAATATTTGATGAATATTTTTTTAATTTTTATACAATAGTATTTAAAAAATTATAATAATTATAATATTTTAAAAATAAAAAAAATTTGGTCGAACTATAAACCCTCAGCCTTATTTATCCGGTCCGGTTTTAATAACATTGAAATAGACTGTTCTTGAATTTTAATTTTGAAAAATCAATTTTAATAGACTAAATTTAAAAAGTAGGTTATATACTGATTAACTAGTTCATCTACATCTCTGATATCCATGCTCCCTATAATGAGTCAGTCACATGCCCCTAAATCTTTGATGCAACATAATTAAGTATAATTATGTCTAAGAAGTATTTATTAGTTGTAGTTTTAACAAGAAGAGGTGATAAACAGTGATAAGTCTAAATAGGAATTGACTTGACAAAAATGTGCAAGTGACCATATTTTTTTTTTAATTTTTTTAATTATTGATATTATCTAATTCGAGTGATATCAGTTTACTGTATATAAACTAAAATTGTTCTAATATTATTTTATGTATTAAACCTTATACACGGATAACCATAAATGAAATAGGTATAAACAAACATGTTATAAATAGGTCATTTGAGAATCAAGTAAGATTTTTTTTTTTTTTTGATGTTGAAACGAGTAAGTCAGGTCAAAATTTGCTACGTACTTATGCAAGGGAGTAATTAACAAGTTGTGTGCTACAAAACAAGCAATCATAAAGATAATTTATCTGGATAACTACAAGTTGGCCTCTAAATACTAGGTCTAGGGTGTTAATAATTCAGGTATTTTCTTTTCAGTTTCCAAATGATTTATTTTGCTAACAATTTATACCCTATTAGAGTTTTCTTGAAACGTAATGAAAATTGTCAAGTGGTTGACATGTTTTTTCTATATACGGCTTATAAATAGATTGGATGGAATCATGATATAAATTATAAAAAAGGTTATAAAATCAGAAATAACTTCTTCTTCTTCTTAATAATAATAATAATAATAATAATAATAATAATAATAATAATAATAATAATAATAATAATAATAATAATAATAATAATAATAATAAACAATAACTGATTATTTGTCGGCAATTCAACTATTATAGTTTGGGAATCTTCTTTTGTTGAGATGACCTTTTTTTTTTTTTTTCTTTGAGTGAGTACAGTCCTTTTCTTTTCTTTTCTTTTCTTTTTTTCCAATACGCAATAATTAGAGTGTAAAGAAAATTAGTAAGTAGATATGTATTAAAATAATATTAGATATTCTGAAATTCAACAATTAGGGTATGTCAACACAGCATATGATGGTCTATATAAGAGGCAGGAAGCAAAGCTGCTTCACTCAACATTTGTTGTTGTTGCTAATTACTGGAGAAGATAATATAGCAAAAGATCGATCGATGGATTCACAGAAAGGAACAGAAACAAAACAATTCGATAAGGAGAAATGGGTTTATGATTCTTCTATGGATCATAAAGGACGCCTTCCTCTCCGTTCCTCCACTGGTGTTTGGAAAGCTTCTCTCTTTATAATTGGTCAGTTTTCTTTCATGCTTTGTTTGGTTCCTGAGAAAATTAATGGATTGTCTTTTTCATCTTCTCTTTCATATAGTACAATTTCTTCATTGCATGAAACCTTTTGCTTTGCGGAGATTCCAATTACATTACTCAGCACTATTATTATTATTATTATTATTATTATTGAGGAAACAAATACTTAAAAGTTCAACCTACGATTTCTTACATTCTCACTATATTTGTAAACTCCATGCAAATAATTAAATTTCATCTGATCGATCGGATTTATACACTACAATAACATGTCAAAAATTAAAAAAAAAATCTTTATTCTACTAGAAATCTTTATTAGCATGTTATATCAACAATTGATATTCTAACTATTAAGCCATACATTAACATGCTATATATAACAAGTGCCACGCAAATTTGCCACATAAGCAAATATGTTAGAAGAAATGACACATAGCATGACTAGGGATGCTCACGGGGCGGGACGGGGCGGGGGCGGGGAAGGAGTCCCCACTCCCCACCCCATGCATTTCGGGGATTCTCCGTCCCCGTCCCCGTCCCCGCCCCCAGAACGGGGAGGAAATCCCCCCCCCGTCCCCCGCCCCGTGGGGATTCCCGTCCCCCGCGGGGATCCTCGTCTCCCAAATTCTTTTTTTCTTTTTATTTTAAAATATAATATTTTACAAATAATTAAAATTAAAATATAATATTTAATAAATAAAAAATTTAAAATTAATAATAATTTAAATTAATATAAATTTTAATCATTCATAAAATTTAAAATTAAATATAATTTAAAACTTAATAATTATAAAATTAAGTTATATTTTAATTTTAATTATTTATAAAATATTATATTTTAAAATTAAAAATATATATTTTTTCGGGGCGGATACCCCGTTTCCCGTCCCCGTCCCCGATTCTAGGACGGGGATTTTTTCTCCTCCGTTCCCGTCCCCGCGGGGAGAGAATTTGGGAATTCTCCGCCCCGAACGGGACGGGTCCCCGCCGGGGCCGGGGAATCCCCACCCCGATGATCATCCCTAAATAGCGTATTCTTTATAAAAAAAATAGCGTATTCTTTATAAAAAATATGTGAGCCGCGGACTCAGCAGTCTTTTCTCTAGACTAAATCTAGCTTTCTTTGTTGTGTTATGGAATCACATGCTGTTTAGGTTACTAGCTATACGTTCTTCAACTTCTTTTTTTCTTTTTTCTTTTTTCTTTTTTGTGTGTGGTATTAATTTATTTCTAGGCCAGGCTACTTTTTTTTTTTTATGAGGTCTAATATGAAGCCTGTAATGCCGACTACAGTACATGGTCTGGTCCACAAGAAAAGAATAGCATAATTAATAGTTTCTTTTTCTAAATACCACTAATACTGGTTCCCAAATCCCAATCTTATCACCCAAATGCCAATCCAAAGTACACTTCAAATTAAGATATGGTCTTCCAACTGTTTTTTAGGATAGATACCTCGTCACTAAATTGATTTAGGAGCTTTAATTCTCACAAAATAAATAAATAAATTGATTTAGTCTCTTAAATTCTTCACAATAAAATATCTACTTAAAAAAAATACTGTTTCAGGATGTAAAATCATAGATGAATTATAAATTAACTAATGATCTTATGGCCCAATAAATTAGTAATACTAGTAATATGCATAATTTCTCACTTTTTTTTTAGGTAATAGTTCATATGCCCGACCCTATCATTACTATGATAATAATTGTGCATCTCTGGAAATGGCAGCAATTGAGTTCAGTGAAAGGCTGAGTTACTTTGGAATAGCAACAAGCTTAATAATATACATGACCAAAGTAATGCATGAAGACTTAAAGACAGCTGCTAGGAGTGTCAACTACTGGTCTGGTGTCACCACTCTGATGCCTCTTTTTGGAGGTTTCGTTGCTGATGCTTACTTGGGCCGATTCTCCACTGTTTTTGTCTCTTCCATTATTTATCTTCTGGTATATATTCTTTTCTTTTTATAATTATCACACTCCTGACTTAATTTGTTTTTTGTATTTATTATAACAGAACTAGTTGAAACAAAAACCTAATTCATAGAGAGATAGACAAGAAAAAACCGGCAATTAGAAAGTAAAATTTAAGCTATAAATGTCTAAACTGAACAGATTATGTTTCAAGCTTAATTATTATTTACAGGCTATATAATAATATGTATTGTTTTTCCCTTTGTCCTTTGAATGGTTAAAAACAAGCAGGGGTTGATTCTATTAACAATGTCCCAATTTGTTCCAAGTCTAAAGCCATGTGATTCAGATGTGTGCCTCCAACCTAGGAAGGCCCATGAAGTTGCCTTCTTCTTGGCCATGTACTTGATCTCCATAGGAACAGGTGGGCATAAACCTGCACTAGAAAGTTTTGGAGCTGACCAATTTGATGATGACAACTCTGAAGAAAGAAAGAAAAAGATGTCCTATTTCAATTGGTGGAACTTTGGATTATGTTCTGGTCTCCTACTTGGTGTTACTGTAATTATCTACATGCAGGATCATATCAGCTGGGGTTTTTCTTATATTATTCTCACTGCTGTATTGGCTTTGTCATTTGCTATCTTCATTATTGGAAGGCCATTTTATCGTTATCGGCTGCCCACTGGTAGCCCCTTGACACCGATGTTGCAAGTTCTTGTAGCTGCCATTAAGAAAAGAAATCTCCCATATCCTCCCAACCCTGATGAATTATATGAAGTTCCCAAGTCCCAGTTGAAACAAGGGCGGCTTCTTTGCCATACACCAAAGCTCAAGTAATTAATTCCTCATTTCTACAACTAGCTCCTTATAGTAAACAATCCGTGCATAGTATATCTGCAGACATTTAAGAGAAAGCCTACGGCTTTTCTTACTGTGCTTTTCACATTTTGATTATAAGATGATAGTACCATCTAAAACATGATATGACAACCATAAAATAGGATGCACTATATTACGGGAGGTACCCTAGCCAAGGCTTAAAATTGGCACATTTGATCATTTCGACACTTCAAATTTTCAAACATTTATCTAGGCACCTAAATTTGTCAATTTCGTTACTCTTGGACAGTTTCAGCAAATACCTCATCAAATCATTGTTGTGTAAGCAAAAAGCGTTTCAAAGTAACAAGATTGACAATTTTTAGCTGTCTGGTTTTTTTTTTTTTTGTCCTCAAGAGTTGAGGTATCCAAATGATCAAATGTGTTAACAAAATAATGTATCCAGTCTAATTTTAATCATATGATAAGAAAATTGATGTTCTACAAATGAATGGCAGATTTCTTGACAAAGCAGCGGTTGTAGAGGACAAAGAAGGTGCAGAGAAGCAAAGTCCATGGAGACTGGCAACCGTGACCAAAGTGGAGGAGATGAAGTTAATCATAAACATGATTCCAATATGGCTAGTTACCTTGCCATTCGGAATTTGTTTAGCACAATCCACTACATTTTTTATCAAGCAAAGCACCACATTGAACCGAAAACTCGGAAATGGTTTCTTGATCCCACCTGCATCCATTTATGCTTTGGCCGCCATTGGAATGATAACCTCCGTGACCATCTATGAAAAGATCCTAGTACCAATATTGAGAAGGGTGACAGGAAATGAGAGGGGAATCAAAATCCTTCAAAGAATTGGGATTGGAATGGTCTTCTCAATCTGCACGATGGTAGTTTCAGCTTTGGTTGAAAGAAAGAGGCTAAATGTTGTTGAGAAGGAAGGGATAGAGGGATCACTTTCAATGAGTGTTTTTTGGTTGGCTCCGCAATTTCTGATATTTGGCATTGGAGATGGATTCACACTTGTGGGATTGCAAGAGTATTTTTATGACCAAGTTCCCGATTCCATGAGGAGCTTAGGAATTGCCTTTTACCTTAGTGTGATTGGAGCTTCAAACTTTCTTAGCAGTCTTCTTATCACAGTTGTGGATCATGTTACAGGGAAATATGGCAAGAGTTGGTTTGGTAAGGAACTAAACAGTAGTCATTTAGACTATTTGTATTGGCTTTTAGCTTCAATGGCTACTGCTAATGTGGTCATCTATTTGGTGTTGGCCAGCCGATATTCTTACAAGAGTGTTAATAGGAGTGTGGCGGTGGCTGATTGCTCTAATGATGATTGGCCAAGCTCAGTGGCTTAATCCATTGTGCTACCTAGCAAGCAACTCCTGTATAAATATTATATTTAGATCTACGTCATTTTATGTAATATATATTTATCCTTTGAATGCTTTTACTCCTTTGTACTTCAACCAATGCATGGTATAGGTTTCGCAGACTTTGTACTTCTATTGCATCTTATTTCAACTTGAAATTATATTTGGTATAAATTTAATAAATACTTAATTGGAAAGAAATATTCTGAAGAGTGGGTACCTTTCTTGCGAGGAAATTTATTATAGTATGATAAATAGTGGATATGTTCGAACTTAAAGCAGCGTGAAAAGTTAAAATATAAATGAATTTCAATATGAAACAGTTCATCCAACAAATGTCTAGTGAGTTAAACTCTAACCTGGCATAATTCAAGATAGAAAAGAACAAATTCCGTTCAATCTCCCTAAACGGCTAAAACCTATTCAAATTACTTGCAAGAAACAAATCCAAACATTCAACTCATATTACTGTTTAAATCCACAAGTGTTCATCATCAACATGTAACCAAAAGAGAATTAATCAATTAAGAGCGACTCAGCAAGAGAATATGGTAAAAGTTTGAATTCAATCAGACAACGCAAGAAAGAAAATGAGAAAGATATCATTGCCTGGCCAAGCCTGTTATCTTAATGCCTCAACTTCCACTGTTCCCCAGTGCTTTTCAAGCTCAGAGGTAAATTTAAGTATCAAAAACACAAGAAACAAATATTTCCCAAATTGATTAATTTTATAGAAACAACACAACTACAACCAAATTCAACACAGAAAAGTTAAGACCATATAATTTATTAAACGCAGCATGAAGGAGATTCAAACTAACCTTCAATCCAGAGATTAAAAGCAGCACAGAACCATTATCAATAGACTTTCTATAATCTTTTGGACCAAAAAAAATTGTAAATTAAGCTTCTCATCACCAAAATCTGTACATTGCAAACCCAGCAAATTAATTTCCTTGAATCAAAAACACAAATTAAAACCTTATCATCATCTTCAATAGTAATTTAATATTTCCTAGATTCCAACGAGCGCTTCGATTAATTGATAAGACATGGCTAAGCATTTCAATATTTTAAGCCAAGTTTAGCACTCAATAGGATTCAAAAAAAAAAAAAAAAAAACATAAACCAAGCTAACGTTCCAAAACTTCATGATTTTCATAAGACCAAACCCTAACAAATCGCTTCAACGAGAAATCAAGAGAAATAATAACTTCGATGAATTGAACCCAGAAATGGTGAAGAGGCACCAGGAAAGAGAGCCGAAAATGAAATACAGAGAGAGATGCACTTATCTGCGTAATGAGAAGCCACCCATGGCGGCGCGCGGCGGTGAAGGATGCGACGGCGAACAGCAACAAGAAACAGAAATAGAGCAATCAGAAAACAGAGACAACGGATACAGCAGCGTCTACGGCGGCGAGATGGTGACGGCGACGAGATAGTGCTTTTTAGGGGACATTTTTTTAAATAATGTGTTTTAATTAATTATTTAAGAAATTGGTGTGTGTCAGAAACTATTTATACATTTGGGGTCTAGATCTGAAACCGCTGCTACATAGAGCGGTTTTGTCAGTGGATGTCGGAGCGTATGGGGGGGACAAAAATCTGCAGCGTCTGAAACCATTACAGATTGTAGTGGTTTCAAACTCTGAAACTGCTACAGTCTGCAGCGGTTTCAGACGTTGCAAATTCTCCCCCCAGTCCATGTGAAATTTTAGTTTTGGTCCTCAGTCCATGACTCTCAAATGAAATTTTTTTAGAGAAAATATTGTAGGGAAAAAGCCCTATATTAAGGGCATTCACCATAGACAAGGGCAAATGCCCTCTCCTTCTCCTCTCCTATTTTGTTTTTGCAGCCCTTCAAGCCTCCAGGTAAGCTCTTACAACTATGAATTTTATTTTCTTATGTAATTTATAAATTAGAAATTATAATGTAGACTTATTATAAATCAAGAAGTTATAATGTTTTTAGTTATTTTGTATTTATAATGTAGAATTTTTTTATTAAATTGTTGTACTTGATTTAAGTAAACTAGTGAAATATTAATAATAAAAAGTTAATAGGATAATTAGACTTGTTTGGAAATTTTATAATAATAGAAAATTATTTAATATGATTTTTATAATTGATTAAATGAATTAAATTGTTATGTTAGTAAAAGTTGCCATGGAAAAAAATATTGTTGCATAAATTAATTTTTTTTTTGATAAGCCAATGAAATTCATTAAGACAAAGAACAAACACAGGGGCATGACAGTGCCCAGAAGTCTGCAGTTACACAATTCCGATCATAGACCAAAAACAAAATGACCAGAGCGAACAAATCCCACACCATCGAGAGCAGCCTTAGACACTACTGCAAGACTTAAGAAGACATAGAACCCAACAAACGAAGGCAACCACCTAGGCAAAAATTGATATCACCAGTCCGCAATTTCCAAATACAACAAGATCCGCTAAATCTGCAGAGCCTCATTATCAATCATCAAAACAGAATTGTGTGTATTCTCTTCAGCAATCAGAAAAGAACTTCGAAGCAAGCAAGATCCACACCACCCTTGAACCGAAATAATCATCGACTGAAAACGGAAAAACCAAGAAGTGCAGCAAAAAACCAGGTAAGCCAAACTACAAGCCTGTTCTTCTGATACCAGCACGCAAGACCTGACAATTCATCCACGATACAATGGCCATAAGCAAAAAAACCTTTCATCCAACCACCACCATAATCCCGAGAATGATCAGCTCCGCACGGAAGAATCTGATCAATTAATAGCTCCAAAAGCAGAGGCCAACATTAGAGCAAAACGATGTCTAGTCCCTCAACCCAATCGCCAACTGCCACGCAAAATCAGTAGAACTGAAGGAATTCTGAAAGTAAAGCAATGAACAGAGGTGGTAAAACTATGAAAACAAGCCCAAGGACACAGAGGAAGTAATATACATCTGCAGCATAAACATCACTCCGAATCTCCCTCCACCTCCCCATCCTAATAGCTATGAAGCTAAATTAACCAAGCAATCAAATCCACCTTTCTATGCACCCCCTGTTTTGCTAGTGAGTCTGCCACAAAATTACATTCCCTTGGCCTATGTTGGAAAATCACATTCCCAAGAACAAGAACATAATTGCCAATTCTGTTAAAAACAGAAAGGAGTTTCCATGGTCTATGAGTACCCACTTTTGTCAACCAATGAAATACAACAAGAGAATATTTCCAAGGCTTTTTCAACAGCTAATAGCTCAGCAAGATTCGGATCCATATAGCCCACAAAAGCAGAAAAGATACAAAGGAAATCACCCTTATGATTCCTCAAAACACCCCCTACCCCAGAAGGACCTGGTTTCCCCATTGAAGATCCATTAGTATTCCACTTAAGAAGAGTCCCTTCAGGTGGTGACCATAAGACTTTAGGCCTGAATTTGATCGGTGGACAGAAATCTTTAATGGCATCTATAGCTAGAGATAGACTTTGTTACTTAAGGAAATCAAGTTCCTTAATATTGCTGATCCAGAAATAAGCTCTGGCCAAAATAACATTCATCAAACAGTCGATGTTGCATTTCCTCCCGTTGAAAACAGATTCATTCCTTTCTAACCAGATGGACCAAACTGTAGCAAGTGATATAATGAGCCAAACTTTACTTTGAACTCTACCATGCACCAAGTTAGTCCATTGGGTGAGAAAGTCAATGAAGGAACTTGGAACGCATAGATACACACCCCACCAGTTTGCAATTTTACACCAAATTGAAAAAGAAACCGGACAAAGCAACAAGAGATGATCCACAGTTTCGACCTACTTTTGCATAAATTAATTGTTACAAATAAGATATAGTTAAAGTAAAGATTATAATAATAAATTTTTAGTATTTTATTAATTTATATTTGATAAGTGTTATATATTAGATTATTTTGTGATATGCGAAAAGGCAAGTTAACATATAATGTTAAAAATTAAAAATGTAGTATAAAAGGAAAAATAAAATAATATGTTAAAACAATAATTAAACTATCAACTTATTATTTAATTTATTATTACAATTATTATAATTTTTTTAATTTTATTATTATTATTATTATTATTATTATTATTATTATTATTATTATTATTATTATTATTATTATTATTATTATTATTATTATTGTTGTTGTTGTTGTTGTTGTTGTTGTCACATATAATGTAGGGTATCAAAATTATTTGCACCGTATTATTTTTAATTTATTATTGATTTATATCAAAAATTTAAAAGAATTTAAAAAATATCGTATATTAGTCATATAGGTCTATACAAAAATGGAACAATTTAAAAATCAAAAACATATTAATCCCAGACCAATCGAGAATGATATCCTGATGCTACAGCGCAAACATCGAGTGGATGCTATTTGGAATGGAACGGTAAATATATTTTATAGCTAAAAATAATTTATCGTAGGTTATCATGGATAAATTACTAATAATTTATATTTTTATTAGGTTTAACATAATATGCTGCCAGCCCGCCGAGCCAGCGTGGGCAGTCATTACAGAAATATTGATGAGTGAATTATTTCATATTTATGAATAACGGATTTTTTTGGAGTATCACAAATTGGTAGCATGCATGTTAACATTGAATTAATAACAGCACTTGTTGAGAGGTGGCGACTAAAGACGCACACATTTTATCTTGCTGTAGGTGAAGCCACAATCACTCTTCAGGATATTGCTGTACTCACCGGGTTATCCATAAAAGGACATGCTGTGACCAGACATTTATACCATAATTGGCATGAGCTTTGCAACCGTCTTTTAGGTCATGTTCCTGAGGAAAATGATTTAAAGAGGAATACTGTTAAATTTATATGGCTGTCCAGATATTTTAATACGATGCCTGTCGATGTATCTGAGTACCAAATACAATGTTTTACTCTAGCGTGGATTCTTCGTTGTATAGGAGGTTTATTATGTCTGGGACAGTCTAATAATCGTATACATTTGATATGGCTCCCCTTGTTAGAGAATTTAAAAGTTGTTGGTGAGTATAACAAGGGTTCCATAGTCCTCGCATGGTTGTATAGAGAGCTATGTCGTGCTATGAAACTGAATGCAAATTCAATTGGCTGCTACCTTCAATTATTACAAATATGGGCCTAGGAAATGCTACCTTATATTCAGCCCCCATTTGTCTACTCTTATATCATTGATCAGTCAATGCCTTATGGGTACAGGTAAATTTTATTCTATATTTATGAACTAAATATGATAACAAGTTTATTTTAGCTTCTGAATTATTTTTCTTATAGAAATTATATTATAGATTATAAAATTTTGATAAGGTAGAGATCACAATTGGATCTCAGCAAAAATAATAATAAAGATATTTTTGAGTACCGTCTAGATTTTGATTTACAGCATGATGATCAGGTTTGTATATAATAATAAAATTTAATTATATTTTATAATTTTATTTTAAAAAGTAATTCGTATAATATAACATATGAAAGTTTTTTTTATAGATGGAATGGGAGTCGTACAAGTTAGTGGTACAATTATTACCAAAATTTTGTACAAATGAAAATGGTATTTGGACATCAGTTGTGCCACTTGTATGTTTTAATATTATTGAGTTGCACCAGCCCGATCGCTATTTAAGACAATTTGAAATGGACCAACTGATACCACAGGCAGCCTAATTTAATGATAATGTGCACTCGATTGATTTAAGGGGGTATACTGATCATAATTGGCCTAAGAAATTTTCTAGTTTTATTCATGAGTGGAATAATCGACATAGTTGCTGCATTATGGGTCCTCCTCTTTGTGCCCCCTTACATCGCAGGTCACAATATATGCAGTGGTATACGTCACGCACGAGATGGTGGATAACCCCGATTAGAGCCTCCATCGATGTATCGGTATGATTTAATATAATTTTTTATATATTTGAGTAATAATATTAAAAAATAGTAATAACGTCAATATTTTTTGCATGTAGGCTGATCAAACTGAATGAATCAGACACACCGATATAGGTTCATCATCTACTACAGAATTTGGTATCCGTATGGCAGTCGACAATATATTGGGTGTTGTTGGTGCATTTGATAGACGGTTGACTGATTATCCCAAGCAGCCTGTTCTAGAGACAATACAAATTCCACTGATAACCCATGCATTTGAGGATTTTCGTCAGTCTAGCCATAACAGGAGAGGAATAGGAGAAAGACGTCCAACAATTGAATCTAATATAACTGGACTTTAGTATGGTCTTGGACCTATATAGTGGCCATAAAGTGTAGGTGGATAACGTAGATATAATGACTTTGAAGCTGGGCCATCTAGATTTAATGTTGATCGGAATATTAGTTTGTCTTCAGCGGATCAACAGTAATTTGATGTGCTTACATAGATGGGTCCATCACTTTCATACGAGTCCATACCATATGACAAAACGGGGCAACCTTTTCAATACCGTTCTAATCCATTTACCCAAGCTAGCCCATCTATGGAGCAAGATTATTTTTTTAATGACTTGTTTAGTGGTACAAATCTTATCAATACACAGCGCTTGGTTGACCAGCCATTATGTAGTGATGGTTATAGTGATGTCATGCCAGATCCTCAATATCTAAATGTTGTTGATACGAATAGTCAGATAGATATACATAGCAGTTCGAGTCGAAGTAGAAGGTTTTGACTATTGTCCTATTTATGAATAAATATGAAAAAAAAGTTTTGTATTTTTCTCGGACCTTTAGGAACAAATTTATATTATTGTCATTAATTCGAGGAACAAAATATTTAATTCGTAAATATTATAAGCAGGTCCTAAATTATTTATTTGTACATAAAATTAAAACAAACAATAATACTATTTTATAACTAAAATCAATCATACAATTATGAACCCCTAAAATATTGACTCGACAATCCAATTTCTATTCTGCAGGTTTTTTTGTTATGCCTCACTTGATCACACTTGCTACAATGAGTACCTGATCTCTTTTCTCGACGGTCCATTTCATTTCGAATGCGAGATATTTTCTGTCGACGTTTTTTGCTTTGCAACTCCATATCAGGAACAAATTTAGGTCCCCTATATTCAGACCAGTATGCTTTGTGTCCCATAGGTTGGAATTGGCCATCATAACATTTCAATGCCTCGGTGATGGAATAACAATTATCAACAAATTGAAACATATCAAGATGCCTATGCATGCAAGCAGCTATTGCATGTGAACATGACATTTTTATTCCTTGAAACTTACCACACTCGCATTCACATTTCTCAAGACTAACAATATATGTATCTGGCTCAACTTTTACCTCTGATGCTCTGCAAGATATTATCTTTTACAACTTGAAATGATTGTCATAATCAATGACAATGTGAGAATGAGCCTTGTTCGCCTGCTTTGTCATTATATCACAATAGTGAGGCGTGAACCGCAAGCCTTGCCCCATTTTATCATTGTACATATTCCTTCGCTGATTGAAAAATTTTACTAAGCGAGCAAAAACATGTTCAATGATGGCAGTAATTGGCATCATACGAACACCTTTCAAAGTACTGTTAACACTCTCAACAATATTTGTAGTCATGTGCCCATATCGATAACCACCATCCTTAGATAGTGTCCAACAATCACTACAAAAAAAATACAGAATAGCGACGAAAATTTGCGACAACAATAAAATTCGTTGCTAAATGCACAATATAGCGACAACTTTGCGACAAAAAATAACTTTCGTCGCAAATATTGAAAGATTTGGTGGGAAAATAAATATTGCGACAAATTAGCGACAATAAATTCTTATTGTTGCTAATATCAGGCGCCAAAATTTTGGCGCAAACAATTGCGACGACAAAAAACAGATTTAGCGACAACATTGTTGTAGCTAATTAGCGACAACAACATTGTAGCTAATTGGCGACAACAATGTTATCGCAAATTAGGCAAAATATAGTATTCCCTTCCTATGGCTCAATTGGCGACAACATTATTGTAGCTAATTAGCGACAACATCGTTGTAGCTAATTGGCGACATCTATGTTGTCGCAAATTAGGCAAAATACACTATTCCCTCCCTGTGGCTCAATTGGCGACAACAATGTTGTAGCTAATTAGCAACAACACCGTTATAGCTAATTGGCGACAACAATGTTGTCACAAATTAGGCAAAATACACTATTCCTTCCCTGTGGCTCAATTGGCGACAACAATGTTGTCGCAAATTAGGCAAAATATACTATTCCCTCCCTGTGGCTCAATTGGCGACAACATTGTTATAGCTAATTAGCGACAACACCGTTGTAGCTAATTGGCGACAGCTATGTTGTCGCAAATTAGGCAAAATACACTATTCCCTCCCTGTGGCTCAATTGGCAACAATAATGTTGTCGCAAATTAGGAAAAATACACTATTCCCTCCCTGTGGCTCAATTGGCGACAACGTTGTTGTAGCTAATTAGCGACAACACCGTTGTAGCTAATTGGCGACAACAATGTTGTCGCAAATTGGGCAAAATATACTATTCCCTCCCTATGGCTCAATTGGCGACAACATTGTTGTAGCTAATTAGCGACAACACCGTTGTAGCTAATTGGCGACAACAATGTTGTCGCAAATTAGGAAAAATATACTATTCCCTCCTTGTGGCTCAATTGGCGACAACGTTGTTGTAGCTAATTAGCGACAACACCGTTGTAGCTAATTGGCGACAACACCGTTGTCGCAAATTAGGCAAAATATACTATTCCCTCCCTGTGGCTCAATTGGCGACAACATTGTTGTAGCTAATTAGCTACAACGGTGGCGACAGCAATGTTGACGCAAATTAGGCAAAATACATTATTTCCTTTCTATGGCTTAATTGGCGACAACATTGTTGTAGCTAATTAGCTACAACGGTGGCGACAGCAATGTTGACGCAAATTAGGCAAAATACACTATTTCCTTTCTATGGCTTAATTGGCGACAACATTGTTGTAGCTAATTAGCGACAATGCCGTTGTAGCTAATTGGCGACAACAATGTTATCGTAAATTAGGCAAAGTACACTATTCCATTATCATTAGTTACAGGAAAATTTATAGTTTGATAAAAAAAATTATAACTATTTTGATAAAAAAATTGTAACTATTTTGATAAAAAAATTATAACTATTTTGAAAATAAAAAATTATAATTCTTCGGTTATAATATAATCTATGCAAGATGAAGACAATCCAAAAATTGAAATAAAATCACAATCATCCAAATCGAAAATTTAAAAAAAAATAGAAAAAGAAAACAATTGTGATGAAATGAAATTAGGATATTCATATACTCGAGATAAGAGAAAGAAAGTTGTTTACACTTAAAACAAAGCTAGTTTTTATATAATTTTGATTTTTAATATTTAAATTTTGATTACATTTAGTTAAACCTTTTATTGTGGTGAATTTATCTAGTACATTATTTATTAGATAAATTAAATAAACTAAATTGCTGTTACTTAATTAGCTAAACTAAACTAATTATTATATTTATATTCAATAATATTAATTATAATCAATTATTATAAATTATACAATACATTAACTAAATTGGAATAAAGTAGCTCTCACAAAATTAGCTTTTAAAAATGTAGTAGCCAATTTTGAGAGAGGCATACTGTAACTAATTGTGGGAAAAAATTAGTGTTGGCGGGATAAAATTTTTGAGCCAATTTTGAAGTCTCTGTCTCTGTTACAGTGAGTGAAGTTTAGTTTAAGAGTAAAGTGCAAACGAGGCTTCATAAGAACACTAGCAGTAACAGTAGAAGACCGCCCATTCTCCACCTGGTCTGCTTTGCTGCTTTTTTTCCCTTCTCGCTTTCGCTATTCAATCCTCTTTTTGCTCAGGTTTTTCTTTCTTTCTTTTCCATTTTCATTTCACTTTCTGATGGCTTTAAACCCTAGGATTTCACTTTAGGCTTTCCCATATATTTGCAGGTGATCGCAACTCAGATTTTTGTCTGATTTCCAGTCCTCTGTTCAGCAATGCGTGGTTAGCATCTCAATTTATTGCTTGATAATCACTTACTATCATACTTCATGCATCACGTAGCCTTCGGTTTTTCTGAACCTCAAATGATCCGTTAATTTTCGCATTTGTTAAGTTTGAATATGTTTTTCAATATATGTAAATGTGTGCATTCAAAATTTAAATATTCGTACTAGTTGCTGAATTTGGAATTTCGATTTTAGTAGGCTTTAAATAAGACCTGCTTGGATCTTCGCTGATTTTCATTGCAATGAATTGGTTGATGAACATTTATGTTTTTTCTGGTGCAGATTTCAGACCGATACGCTTTAATCTTATTATTACAATTTTTTGCTTATCTTTACTTCTCTGAGTGAATGCTTCCTATTTGGTTCTTATATCTTATTTACAGTGAGAGTGTAAGAAGGGAAAAGCTTGTTCTTTGCAGTCCTGAAAACTGTAGAAGTTATGAAGGTTTATTAGTTTATTACACTAAAACAGTTAGCCGTTTTAGTGTAAAACTCGAGTTCTCTGTTTTTAAACTAAAACAGCTAGCTGTTTTAGTGTAAAACTTGAGTTCTCTATTTTTACACTAAAACAGCTAGCTGTTTTAGTGTAGAATAATTAGTTAGCTCTTTTAGTTTGTTTTGTACATAGTTTAGTTAACTACTTACTAGAGTTAACTACTTACATAGTTTAGAAATAAATTCTTAATTCATCAGTTATTATCACTCCAATAAATTTTATTTTTCCAAAAAATCCTGGTTTTATTTTTTTATATTCATCTATTAGCATGCTCTGCAATATAATGTGCATTATTGGATGTATGATGACATTATTTTATCATTTCTATTTGCACTAGAAGAAAACAAATTTGATATTGAAGGTCTGTATGTTTGGCATTTCAAGTTCCATAAAATTTATCCCGATTTATCTTTATTAAACCAAAAAGTGTTCCCTATTGAATATTTTTGACCAAGGCATGAATATGCTTCTGAAATATGGACTTTGTTATTAGAATTAAATCTTGTAAATAAAATTTCCCTATTGAATGCTTTTTGACAAAGGCACGAATTCTTTTATATTTAGAAAGGATATATCTCTATATGAAAAATCTCTCTCTCTCTTTCCATCAATTGAAGTTAGAAGTTAGAATGTAAAATACATATTCTTCGAGTATTACTGACTTGCAGCATATTACACAGCTTTGTGTTGAGTTTGAACAAGAGATGGATCAGCGGGTCGGATAGATCCAACAGTAGATGGAGATGCAACAATAATTTTTCGAGTAGGAGTAAATGCATCTAATCACATTATAGTTATAAGTATATAGTAGGACATTTTGGATGACATTTGTTATTGCTATATATGCATGTATTATTTTAGATGTACAATTAACAATGATATCCATTTGTAAACAATTTTTTCATGAATATATATATATATATATATATATATATATCATATTAAATGGTGAGTAGTCTATAAATATAAATTTGTCCTTTGTAGTTTATTGTTTAAATTATTAAATCTTTATATTAATTTAATAAATTAAAAATTAATTTCAATTTAGCAAGTGATTAGCATGTCTGAACAGTAGTTATTTAGCATGAACAATACCATAGCAATTTAGCGACAATATACTGTTGTCGCAAAATTTAGCATGAACATTACCGTAGCAATTTGGTGACAAATATACTGTTGTCGCAAAATTTAGCATGAACATTGTCGTAGCAATTTAGCGACGAATATATTGTCGCAAAACTTAGCTAGAACATTGTCGTAGCAAAATAGCAACAAATATTTAGCGACAATTCTTAGTTGTTGCTAAAATTTGGCGACGACTTCTTGTTGTAGCTAAATTCTGCTACAACGACTTTTGTTTCAAAATGAAGGTCGTCGCTAAGTTGTCGCTAAACTGATTTAGCGACGAAAAAACATCAGTTAGCGACGACTTTTTTCGTCGCTATTTTGCATTTTTTTAGTAGTGAATCCAATGATATCCTCATTGCCTAGTTATGGGAATCTTCATTGAGTTCATTGATATTGTCCATCAACTGCTTAAACTTGCGTCTTTGAAATTATGACCCTAAATAAATATGGAATAATTATATCATACAATTAATTGATATGAATAAGATATGTTAAAATGCATATTTCTTACCATCCTTGTAAAGTAGATTTTTTATTGTTCCGTTCCTGAAGTGTGTGTTGTAATTGCTGATGAAGTGCCGTAGACAGAATCTATGGAAGGATAGTGGTTCTTTCCATCCACTTCTTTCATCTCTAAATACTGTCATTATCCTCGCATGTCGATCAAATATAACTGTAATGCCGACACATTGAGTGACATGCTTCCTAAGCATGGACATAAATAAAGCCCAGCTAGATTTATTTTCAGACTCAACAACAACAAAGGCAACTGGGAACAACATGTTGTTACCATCAATAGAGCTTGCTATAAGCAGGGTTTGTTGAAATTTTCCAGTAAAAAATATACCATCTATCAACAAAATGGGTTTACAGTGAACCAATCCATTTATGACTGGTTTAAAACTCCAAAAAACCAGTTAAAATTGCTTCACAAAGAAGTCTTGTGTTTCATGAACCACAAACTTGAAAATAGTTCCGGGATTATAGGTTTGTAAAGAAATTAAAAAAACTTGGCAACTTTTCATATGATTCAACATAATTACTAAATATACACTCTATTGCACTCATCTTCGCATACCATGCCTTGCGGTATGATACTTCAAAATTAAATTGTTGATTAACAGCCGCAATAATAACATCAATAGGTAGAGTGGGTTGTTTACTTACCATACCATGATGCAATTGTGAATTATTTGAGAACCCAGTTGTCAATAATCCATTGATACATTAAAAGTAAGGCATGAATGTGGTCCCTGGAATCTTGTGATAGTCCAAAAAGGACTATTTCCTTTTCTAGACGTTTTTAATCTCCATACACAACCATCATCCACTTGAGCGCATCGGATAACCCAATATTGTGGCTTCAATTCTACAACTATAAAATCCACATTCCTCATTATTGAATATTTTTTCACACATGATTTTACTTCATCTTTATTGTGAAAAACCATTCCGATGGATAACTCAGACACACCATCCCAGGTTTTAAATTGGAAATCTTCATAAAGATCAACTTGGGATGCTTCAAAATTAATTTGTTAAAAATGTTCCGACGGGAACACAAAATTATCCATGTCTGTCTCTTCAATTGGATGCATGGATGCTAATGGACTGGCAAATTCAGTATCATCAGAATTCTCGCCATCGCTGTCCGTTTGAATGTTGACAGTTTTAGCCTCTACATCATCGTTAGGTGAGACATAATCATTTAACATTGGAACATATTCGATATCATCATCATCCCCCAAATGAATTAATGATTCATTTTCACTATCTATATTAATGGGATTATATCCTGTATCCTCGTTTGCATCCATATTTTGAGTATTGCCAAAAATGCTATCACATAGTAAATCAACATCTCTCCTATTATAAGACTGTCATTGCTGACTAGTACATACATCTGTAACCTGGTGAGTATAAGGCTGTTGATTGATATCAAAAATATGGGATATAGAATGGCATTGACTGTCATCATAAATATACAAACTGGAATGCTGTTGACTATCAGCAGGTACATGAAAAACAAAACGCCGATGACTTACATCTGGGACATGGAGAATAGAACACCTGGGTTCACTGTCGAGCTGTGTAACATGACCTGGCTCTGCACCACTTATCTGAACAAAATTTCTCTCCGTTGAACGACTTTCCCGTCTATTTCCAAAAAGTGATTTACTAAAAAAAATCACTCATCCTTCAAGTAATTAACCGTCTGGGTTGACTCATTCTTCCAGTAGGTACCTGACTAACTAATCGTCGTAATTGACCTTCTCCTGAAGTTATGCTTGTCTGTGTTCCAATTAAATCACTATCCCATCTATCATTATCTTGATGACTGATAAACTGTACAGACTGACTAGGCAGAATTTCATTAAACAATTGATGATGATCTGCCTCAAAGTTTTTCCTCTCCAAAGCCTCACTTGTCAATTGATATTCGTGTTCATATGTTGGTCTACTGGCTCCTGCACCCTCCTCACCAAGTACAATAATTAATTCCACCAAATTGTAATCATCATATCTCCTTAAATTATCATAAATTATATCTATGTCATCATCTTCCGCCAAATCAACCGACATCCAACATAACGATCATCAGTTGTACATTAGGCTCTTATAAATAATTATGGCAATCATGTCATTCATACCTAAACCCAATTTCATATGAATTTTATGGATCAATTTCGGAAGAGTCGGCTTATTTTTAACTCTCATCCTCCTTGTAATAGCATTCGAACTAGATACGTCATATTGAAAACCCGATGCTCCAATACTAATTTCTCCTCCCGTGTGCACATAAAAATCAGTATATGTTGACATCTTTCAATAACCTACAGTTGAAATAATATTATAATATATATTTAAATTTACATAATAATAATAATAATAATAATAATAATAATAATAATAATATTCATAATAATAATAATAATTTTAAAAAATTTAATAACAATAAAAATATTAATATCTACAATAATTTCTATAATAATAATAATAATAACAATAACAATATTAATACTACAATACTTTCTATAATAATAATAATAATAATAATAATAATTATTATTATTATTATTATAATAAATTAACAATAAAAAAATTAATTACTACACTAATATTAATAATAACAACAATAATAATATTAAGATCACTAACTAACAAAATATATATATAATATTAATAACAAAAAACGACAATAGTAATAATATCAACACATATTCATAATTTCTATAATGATTTTCTTTATATACATTATTAAAAATAAATATATTTAATTTATTGGCTTACCTTATTTTAAGAGTACAACTACGATTTTCGTAACTTGTTACTTCAGCTTCTGAATTTAATTCTGCATTACAGTTAATAAATTTAACATTATTATATAAGCAACTTAAAATTAATAATATTAAATTACAAATCAAAATTTATTAAATTGTATTTACCTTTCAGAATACTGTTGAAAATATATTATTGATCTGAACAAAATATTTTCGTAACTTATCAAATGTATAATAAGAAATATAAATTGTTAATGTGCAATTGAAAGCGATTGGCAACGTTTATATAGGCGCGGAGAAAAATTCCTTTCAACTAAAGAATGGTGAGTGGGCCCACTTTATATCAGCGGTTTCAGACTTTGAAACCACTGCAGCAGTCAGTGATTTCAGTTTGAAATCGGGCCCATCTTTTTCATTCACTGACAAAATTATTCCATGTGGCAGCAGTTTTATACCTAGACCCCAAATATGTAAATAGTTTCTGACACACACCAATTTCATAAATAATTAATTAAAACACATTATTTAAAAAAATGTTTCACATTTTAGGGTTGCAGATAGTGAAATTGGGAATCAGAAGAGATAAGACTTGGACCAAATAGTCTAGGCTCCAACTGTTGAAGTAAAGCTGCGCAGGTCATTTTCAATAAAAAAAAAAGCTGCGCAGGTTCGTTTCCCGCTTCCTTCTTTTTAAAGTTTTTGAAAATCTTTTTTGAATTTTTTTTATTTCATTATCTACTCTATAATAATATGGATGCTGATTCGGTGCACCGCATGTATCAGATAGTACAGTATGGCCAGTTAGATTTTTTGATTATTTACAGTTGATTTGTTATAAAGTATTAGACTGTATAATATTAGCTTATATAGTATTATCCTGTACAGTATTATACAGCGTTTGGTACAAAATTGTATTAGCATGTAATATTTTATACTGTATTTGGTGTATAATGTTGTACGGTATTATTTTTAAAAAATATATAAAATTAAATTATTTTTAATGTTACCAATTTAAAAAAAAAGTATTAATTACAAATTACAATTTTTCATACATTAATCAATTTTTTTTTAGAAAAAGGTACAAATTTCTTGAAACACGAATCTATATTAGTAGATAAATTGACAATCAAACAAAGAACTCGTTTAATAGCATTTAATTATATAGCTGAAATATATTAACAAATGTGCTACTATTAATAATATTATACATAGTTCAATAATAAATCAACATAAAAAAAACTTCATCATTATTATTTTAAACATAATCCAAAAAATCAATGAATACAAAAAGTTCATATATTTTTGTAAAAAAAACAACCTAATTTTTAAAACATAACTAATGCATTGAATATTATCTTAATCATCATTTATTTGTCTAAGTAATATTTGAACAAATATCTCCCTACTTTTAGATTTTAGTAACCTGAATAATGCCACATGTTGGGTTTATCTATTATTGCTTGCAAAACGTCAAGTTGATAGTCAGGAGAAAGGCCCATTGCCTCCAGCTCATTGAAAATTTCAGAACGATCATCGTTTGCTCTAAACCTACTTTATTTAGTTTTAATTAGCTACAAACCTGTTTCATTTAAAAACAAAAAAAAACGTCACATTTGATGACTATGAACTTATATTAAATCTTGCAATTTTACTTTACAGTTATTAAAACAATCATATAACTAGTTGTCATTATAACTCACTGATTATATTATACTATCACGATTCACATATATATTAATTAAGCAATTAAATTAATTTTATTATTTTGGCTAAATGCATGATAAATATAAAAAAAATGAATGGGTAATTGAAAAAAATAGTTGGGTTGCTTTAATTTTTGATCAGGATCTTCTTCATATTATATATATGTATATATATCAGCTGCCTTGTTTTTTTTTTCTTTACATATATATAGCATTAGCCACTGATTTTTTTTAGTCTTCGTTTTCTCTAGTCAAGAGAAAGTATACATTTATGTCAGTCTTTGTTTTCTCTAGTTTAAATATATATTTTAAGTTCTGAATATCATGAGGGACATGCACGATGTCACCTGTTTTGCACTTAATGTTAACAGACTTGGGAAATTGGTTCCAAATGTAAACAGTGATGACCCTTTTGTTTTATTACAAATCTATTGTCAAAACTTAGAGTATATCCCATCTCAGTTTTATTTCCAACATTTTAAACCTAAATATATTAATGATATAAACTTATGTTGGGCTTAAGTTGTTAGTGTTATTATGTGAGCACTCAAGACTGCAATTCTTATGGGTGCAGCAAAAGATTTCACTGGAAAAAGTAGTATACGTACATCTAGCTTGGTGGTTTATCTCTTTAAACTTGGGTTTTCTTGCAAATTCTTGCTTGACACTTCAGAACTGACTTTTGGTAAAAGCATGGAATTCCTCAATAAACTAAACAGGAAAACAAATCAAAAAAACTAACGAAACATCAGACTAAAGAGATAAGACATCGGATCTAAAAAGATTAGGCTACTGACAACCAAAAAGGACCTTAAACATCAGATATTCCAAAAAATCCAGCAAACCAACAGCAGTTGCCATTATGCAGTAAAGAAAGCAGAAGAGCTCAAATCTCCAGCTGCAACATAATTTACCAAACAGCTTATAGGAAATAAGAAGATATCACCTCAAAAAATAGCCAATGAAGATGGCAACAAATAAGAGTAGTCACAGGCCCAAGGCAAGAAACATAACCAAAACCCAAGCAAGACAGAGCATCTAACATCCATTTGCACAGACACTAAGAAAGATAAGAGTTCTCATTTAATTAAATTAATTAATTAATTAACTCTAGAATCATAATTTCATCGAATCAATTACCAGTTCTGCCTTGAGATTTTGGTGGAGATTGGAAAGAAAAAAAGGGAATTTAAGGGTGCATTTATTTACAGAAAATAGTTTTTCAGTTTTCTAATTTCTTAAAAAATTGGAGTATTTATTTTCCGTAGAAAATTTAGAAAATGCATTTATTTATCAAAAAATGGAAAAAGCGCAGTGTTTATATATATATATATATATATGCGTACATACATACATTTATATATGTATGTGTGTGTGTGTGTGTGTGTGTTGTGTGTGTGTGTGTATACGTATGTGCATACTTACATATGTATATATATATGTATGTGAATATATGCACATATATACACATGTATTTATGCATACATACATATATGTACATGTATGTCTATATATGTACATACATATATATACATATCCATATGTATACATATGTATGTATGTATGCACATACAAGCATATACAGATATATGTACATAAATATGTATGTATATGCATAAATATATATTTATATGTATAAGTATGTATATGCATATGTATGTGTATATATGCACATATATATACACACATATACATATGCATATGTATGTGTATGTGTGTATATACATATATATACATATCCATATGTACATATGTATGCATGTACTACATATACATATACATGCACATGCATATACTTATGTATGTATGCACAAATAAAAAACTTACATATGCATGTATATGTATATGGATGTATGTATGTACATATATATATGTGTGTGTGTGTGTGTGTGTGTGTGTATTAATATTATTTAGAAAATTTGGAAAACATCTTTTATTAGTTTTTCAATTTCTTCTTTATTTTGAAAAACTGAAAAATTTATTTTCTGATTTCTATTTTAGAAAACTGACAAAAATAAACATGATCTCTATTTTCTGCTTTCTGTAGAAAATTTTTCTGAAAAACTGGAGTAGTTTTCTGTAAGTAAACAGGCCCTAATTATTTTTTTCTTTTCCTCTGTTTTTCTATCGTTGGCTTGCGCTTCAAATAGAAAAGGAAAAGAACTAGAGCCACAAATACCAAAAAAAAAGAGAGAGAAAATGTAAAAAAAACTATACATACCGAATAATAAGAAATCTGATTGACGAATGATGATCTGATCAGTGGCCGGCCACAAAAACTCTGGTGATGGTGGCTGAGTGAGAGAAGAACAGAGACAAATAAGGAAGAACAAAAAATGACCAATTGAGATTTGGGGCTTTTGGTTTTTTTATTTTTCTTTAAAAAATAAAATAAAATATAGTATCAGAGATGAGGCTGAGAGTGACCGGAAATAAGAAAAATCACAGGAAAGAGTGGCGCCGAAATACTGAACACAGTATAATATGATGTATATTGCATTATATAAATCCAAGGTATACTGGCGTGCTATTATATCTTGTCTATTAGGGATTAAGTATACCTTTTCGTATTATATAATCCATGTACTAATTTTTTTTTAAAAAAAGACCAAACAAATACAGTATCTTCTATATTAGCATTGTGTCAAACTACAAAAATCATTAAGTAAAGAAAATTAAATGATTCATTTGATTTAACAGTTTGTGATAGTTGATACTGAATAGTGATTCTAATAGCTAATGGAAAAAATGCTAGAGGTGTCCAATAAAAATTTACTAATTAATGCTATTTATTAAATTACCATTGAAAATGTAATTTAATTGTTGTTATGAATTATATATACATATGTGTATATGCGGAGGTGAAGAAAAAAATAAAAAATACAGTTAACCGCAAAATTGATCCGAAAACAATTGATTTTTTCGATTAATCGGATTCTATGGATTCGGTTACAATTTTTAATTTTTACATTTTTAGTTTCTGGTTATAGTTTCGATTTTTGGATACTGGTTAACCATTAGTGCACTATTAACCGGTTTATATATATATATATATATATATATATATATATATATATATATATATATATATATATATATATATATTATTTTTAAACTTTTAAAATTTTTCTTTTCTTTTTTTCTATTTCTGTCTAAAAATTACATAAAATAATACTTGAAAATATATTTAAATGATATTTTTATTTTTATACTTTAATTTTTTTATATTTTTCTATAAAGTTTATATAATACTTTAAATTAAATTTATATTATATTATTTTCTTTAATTATATAATAATATTTATATGTATTAACCGATTAATTTTTATATATATTATTTTTTATCAAATATAATTAGCAAAAAAATTAACCAGTCCATTAATATCGGTTTTTTAAAATCACTAACCATTAACCAGTCCGTTGCATTTGGTTAACCAGTCCATCGGTTTCGATTTTTCGGTTTGGTTAACCAATATTTTTCGGTTAACCATTAAAATTTATAACATAAAATGTGTAAAGTAATTTAATATAAAAATTCAATTCAATTTCAAATGTGTAAAGTAATTTAATATAAAAATTACGAAACAAACATAATTTACTAGTCAAAATTCATGTTTTATAGATTAATAGCTGATATTATAAAATAGATTTGATATTTATTAAAAATTAGAATATGTTTGATTTTAAGTTAAATAAAATTTTGAATAATATTAAATGTTATAACATAAACTCTAAAATATAAGAAAATATAATTACATGCTATTAAGTAAAATATAAACACCAATATATGATAAAAAAATACTATATATAAAAGTTAATCGGATATTATATATAAATATTACTATATAACTAAAGAGAATGATATAATATAAATTTAATTTAATATAAAAAAATAATATATATAAAAGTTAATCGTATACTATATATAAATATTAGTATATAATCACTACAAAAAAATGTATTTTACCGACGGATTTGTGCTTTTACCGACGGAAAATGACCTTACCAACGGAACAAAATCCGTCCCTAAAACGAGCATAGGTACCAATTTACCGGCGGAAAATTCCGTCAGTAATGTTACCGACGGAATTGTTAAATATCCGTCGGTAATTTTACAAAAAACCGTCTGTTGTTTTGTCGCGTTGACCATTTACCGACAAAATATTACGTCGGTAAACCGTCGGTAAAATTAATTAATAAATTATTGATTAATTTGTCATATAAACAGCGACGGTGTTTTCGTCGGTAAAACTGTCGATAAATATATTTAGTATAAATATTTAATGCATTTAAAATGACAGTGACAGATTGTTTCGTCGGTAAGTTGTCGGTAACATTAATTTTTCTGTTTAATTTTTCACTATTTTTTATAAAAAATAATATATTTTCTGCTTGAAAATCTCAAATTAAACACAATAAACTAAATATAAAGAATCTAAATTTTAAATTAAAGATATATATTAATTGATAATTCTGATATATACAAAAATACTGTACATCATAACTATTGTGCAAATATATTTGTATAGTGCACAATGTTTTATAGTTGTACAAAAAAATTATATATTTGTAACTGCAATGCAAGCAATACCAATATCAGTATTGTACATGAAATGTTGCAGTGCTATGTAAAAAACATCTAAAATAGTCTAATAACTATGCAAATAATACCAATATCGGTATTGTGCATAAAGTTTTGCAGTGCTATACAAAAAATTATCTAAAACAGCCTATGTAAATTTCGAAGCACTAGCTAGGATGTATTGTGGCTGTCCATAATAGCAGAAGGGTCTGTGGTAGGTTGTTGATCCCTAATTGATAATTCTTCCCGTACTTTATTTGTTACATATATGTATGATACATATTTTACTTATTATTACAATTATATTCGAATGCAAAAGTATTACAAGCACTATATGACTATCACAAAATGTGCGGACTGCCAAAATTTGAAACACTGTTACCTCTTCTTGTTTTTATTTCTCCCCTTTACTTGTTTCTCTAGACTTCTAATCCTCTGACTAAGAACTGAATTTGATGATATTCTTTGATTTGAACTCTTGAATGTTGATTCAGGAGGTGATGATGTGGCATTTTTCTGTTTTACTGCCATGATTTGCTTCACTGTTGAGGAAAGACTGAAAGGAGGAGAATGCGAAGCAGTATTTGCTCTAGTAACAGCTATTTCAGCAACCCCCAAGAACTTTTTCACCCCAGGAGATTTAATCATTGAGATAAATATCAAAGAATTTAAAGGGTAGCTCAAACCACTGAAATAAAGGCCAATAACTGATTACTAATGAAGATCCAATTCAACAGAGAAATAATAAAGTATAGTTGCTGCTCATGAACTAGAAATGAAGACTCACCTGCGCCATAGGCAAAAGAGAATATGTTAGATGTGATCCAATAACAAAATATAGCCTGTAAGTAAAGACCAAGCGAACTTAATTGTTTGCTTTCATTCAAAGCACACATAATTCTTCATCTGAAGTCACTTGATAACTCCTTTTTCACTACCACACAATGATCAAGCAATTATAGCATACTCTCACTACAAGTAAATAATGCATTCCACATTGAAACTTTAGCTTACAAACTCTTCATGCTCAATGGTCCAAGTTATGTAGCAGAATTTTCCAACATATTCAGTAAGAAGAGGGCACAACCATAAATGGAGGTAAGCATGTAGCATGGGTACATGACAATGTAAACATGATCTCATAGCACCATCAACATGGCCAATTGAAGGGATGCAAATGTTGTGATTCACAAAAGACTCATAAAAGATGCAATGCCCATCAAAACTTCTCTGTGTAAAACTACTGAAACTAAGAATTGATGATCAGTTAAAGACTATGCACAATCACCTAGTTGCTAAATGAGGTTTGAATTAGTACCACTTGTAGAGTCATTGATTTATTTATTTTTTTTTAAATTTCCATAATGCAACCTTCATAATAAAAAGAAATCCCCACATTTATTAGCATGTAACAATTAATAAAACTGACCATCACCTAGTTGCTATATGGATCCTTAATTTTTATAGCAGTTGAAACTGTCATTTGATCGCTCAACCTAACCATCAGCAAGCAAGAAATAAAACTAAGACATTAATAAAATCAAGGAGATGATAAATGAACTCTCAAAGAGCACAACTATACAATCAATAAATGAAATGCACAATACTATTTTAAAATAATATAAATTAAGGTATAAAAATAAAAATATAATTTAAATATATTTTAAAATATTATTTTATGTAAATTTTAGAGAAAAGGAGAAAAATTGAAGATATATATATATATATATATATATATATATGAATCGGTTAATCGGTATCTAAAAACTTAAAGCGTAACCATTAACCAAAAATATAAAAATTAAAAATCGTAACCGAGTCCATTGGATCGGTTAATCATAAAAATCGGATCAGTTTCGGATCGATTTTACGGTTAACAATATTTTCGGTTTTTTTTTCTCATCCCTAAATATAATAGCATTTAGTTACATTTTCTTTTATTTTAGAGTTCATATTTTAACATTTAATATTATCAAAAATTTTATTTGACTTAAAGTCAAATATGTTAATTTTCAACAAATATCAAATCTATTTTATAATATTAATTATTAATTTGTTAAATATGAATTTTGACTAGTAAATTATATTTATTTTTTGTTTTTATTTTAAATTACTTTACACGTTTAACATTGATTTTTTTGGGGTTAGACCATGAGGTTTTCTAAGTGGGTCCGTACAGACTGAGGGCACCTTTAATCCATACCACAGTCAAACTAATCTCTACTTGAGCTGGGTTTGCCCACTATGGAGATAAAACTCTCCCAATATTGATTTTTGCCATTCACAAGACTCGAACTTGAGATCTTACTTAAGAGAAACAAGTGTCAAACCACTTAAACCAACTAATATTGGTTAAAAATTTAATTTAACTATACTTAATTTTTTTTTATAATTTTATATTATAAATTTTAATAGTTAACTGAAAAATATTAGTTAACCAAACCGAAAGAATCGAAATTAATGAACTGATTAACCGAATGTAACGGGCTGGTTAATGATTTTAAAAAATCGATATTAATGAACTGATTATTTTTTTGTTTAACTGATCCATATTCACTCTTATATATATACACACACACGTATAATATTATATAAGATAAAATATATTTATTCTAATATAACATTATATATGCACATAAATGTCCTTCATTTGTTGTTGTTGTTGCTGCTATTACTATTATTATTATTGTTGTTGTAAAAATATTTATGCAAATAATTAAAAAGTATAATTAATAAATAATTATTATAGTCCAAATACAAAATAAAAATGAATTAACTATGAACTGATAAGAAAAGACTCCAAGATGTTTTTAAAAATAACAACTAATCGGGACAAAAATCAACAACCAGCAGCCGATTAAAAAAATTTACCAAACACCCTTGATGTAACTGATTGGTACAAAAAGGCCAACAGTTAGCTCAAAAAGTTTTTAAAAAAAGCTTCTTAAGTCAACTGGCGAGTTGTGACACTTGAATTTCTACAAAGAATAGAGTCTAATTAACAGACCCAAGAACAGGGTGCAAACCCAAAGCTACATCCAAAGAAAGCTAAACCAACAAAATCTAGAAAGAAATCTAAAATTGCCCCAAAAAAAGGGATCTTAGCCTAAGCTAAATACCATGGACAAATAATTCATACAACAAAGGAGCATAAACCACCACTATACTGCCAAAAACAACCATAACAGCAGTTCCACACCATCCTTGATATGGAAAAACCAAAAAGAAGGCTCAACTATATCCCAAGTAGCAAGAACACTAGCTATCATCAAAACCGCAAGGTGAAAAACCAATAGGAAGGAGAGGACCAATAAGAGTTACTCCTACTAATAACAAGAAGACCAAATCCAAAGCAGACCATTGCAATTTAATTAGGCCAAGTAGTAAAATTAGACACCCCGATTGATGTCATGTCACAATAAATAAGCCAAACCAAATATGCAGTATAAGAACAAAACACCCTATTTTGTTCAAAAGGAACAACAAGGGGCATTATAGCAGCTGGAACTAGGGAATCAAACTACACATAAAGTAGCTCCAAACCACAAACTAGGATACACTTCAATCAAGACCATACCAATACCTTTTCCTTCTGTAATAATATGTACCAGTAGCTAATAAAATTGACCAGCAGGCCAAAACAACAACCAACCGATCCATGAGCTAGAATCAACAATGATGATAACCACCAATTACATCTAAACTATGTACCCAATAGAACTTCCCCTAGACAACCCAGCCAAATCAGATGACAACATCTGACACACCACTATAATGGTGCTGCCACTTAACAAAAAGCTCAATCTGCCTCCTATAGCCAAGCAACAAAATCATTACGATGATTTGCTCCCTTCTTTGCTAGAGAATCCACAAAATAATTGCATTCTCTCCTATTATGCACAAAAAACACCTTTTTAATTCTAGCTGTATAATTATTTACATCATTGAAAATGCTAACCAACCTCCGTGGCCTGGATTTACTTGGGTTATTTAGCTAAGAAACTACAGTAGAGGAGTCGATTTCAAAGTAAATAGTTTTATTCTACTGAATGACAAAATCAGTTAGAATTAGAGTCTCCACTAATACTTGTATTGTGAATGCTTTGTCTTATTGCAGTAAGGACAAGGTAAACTGTCTCCCTCCTTATTTTTTTCTTTATTGACATTGCTCACTACAAGAAAATTAGTAAATAGCAACGAAAATTAGCAACCGAATTTGTTGAATTTTCATTGCTAATAAAAAATAACAACGGAATATAGCAACGGAACATTCGGTTGCAAATTTGGAGGTTGGTATTTTTAGCAACGAAAATTATTTTTCGTTGCTAAATTTAGCAACGGATTTAATTTCCGTTGAATTGAAGTTTCGATTGCTAAATTTAGGCAATATTATAAAAAATTGCGACGAAATTTTCGTCGCTATTCCGTCACTAAATCATTGTTGATTTTTTATACAAAATTTATGCAAAAGCCTATATCTGCCGATTGAAATAAAAGTGCACCGTCAATCAAGTCAACACGGACCCTAAAATGCATATAAGAACTTACAGAGCTTTCAAGAAATATATTTAAATATCTCTTTTGTTATATTTACCTGTGCATGAACTTTTCTTCAGCTGAAATGTTTTAATACATGTAATTACATATATAAATTATATACACAACAATGTCTAGCCTAGGATGGGTAGGGGAAACTTCAATAAGAGCTTTGTGATTCACAACAAGGATCTTCCCTATCAAATCCAAGATTGAACAATGTCTATTATGGTTGCTTTAAATATGAGTGACCTTCCCTATCAAAATAATGCACTAGGTAATTTTTTTGCAAACAAAGGTTGACATACCTTTGATTCATAGCTAAAGATTCATATGCATATGTTTTGGCAGACCACAACAATTTGAAAACGACAAACAGAAAAAAATAAAAAAAATAATGTTAATTAATGGAAAATAAGGGGGACATATTAGCATACGTAGAAAATAAGATGGCAATTCCTAGAGATTTGTATGATGTGATTTGGACATTGCTTAGAAAGTTGAATAATGCACTAATCATCAAGCTACTACATCAATTCTCCCAATCATTTTACTAAGAGCTTTCACTATTCATCAAGTTATTACATCAATTATTTCATTTACTTTACAGCTTATGGGTCACATCCCACATAATATAGTGGGAAAAATGCATTCAGAAACACAGACTACAATATCTACTATTGCAGTTTTTCAACAAGAAAATTGCATCAATATATATATATATGCAAACCCAACGTCACTACTTACACACCGTTGTTGAATAATTGATATGATAGCGATTGTTGGATGCAGAATAAAGTGATTGTAAATTTAAAAAAATGGAATCAAATTTGGAAACAAAATGAAAATTACTGAAGAAGCCACATGTAAAAGGTGGACCAAAGCGTGAGAGAAAATCCAGCAACTACATATGTCCCTAGCGTTATCACCGAGCACTCACTCTCCCCTCTCTAGAACAGTTGCGAAATTACGCCTGCACCCATTTATTTATTTTCATCAAATTAATTACACACTAATTAAAAAAATGAAATTCTTTTGGGATAAATTAATTAATCTTACCAACAGTCATTGCAGGAGGAAGAGCATACTGAAGCAGTAAAACAAATTGATATAATGAATCTAATCCCACCATTCCTAAAGAATATGCTCCTTTAACCTATGTCAATTCCCATCATTGGCATCAATACATAATGTATTGCTATTGCTCCAATTATCAACCATATGCTTACTCCCGATTCTTTTAATCCTGCAAATTATTATTATTTTTTTATTTTCTTTTTACTTTTATTAATTCACTTACTAAATAAAATCAGACCATATCCCAAAAAAAATCACCTTTTATAAGGTTTGCTTCCACTATGAGGGTCATGGATGGAATTGCAGCATCCCTATATGTCCATTAACATAACCATTATTAATTATTAATTAATTTTTACTCAATTACAATGAAATTAATTTATATATATATATATATATATATATATATACACATACCCTAGCAAAGATGCAAAACTATCAAGCACATGAAGAGGAGCACCCGATTGTCCGAATTGGTCCAGTGAAGCCATTAGAATTTAGAGATCTGCAGTCAACAACATACATACATTTTTCAAAAATATTGTCCCACAGTAATAAAGAAAGGAAATGATAACAAGTAGGAATCCTTACAGATAAACCAGCTTCTGCAGCGATCCAATTGAATCAGGAATAGAACCAGAGAAACTACAACCAACCAGGATCCTAAAGGACATTAAGTTAGCTAGAGAATTGTAACACAAACCGAAAATTGGTTTCAACTTAATGATTTGGCTATGTATGAACTCTTACAAATTTGTTAGCTTTTGCAGATCCCCAATTGATATTGGAAGAGGTCCGCTTAGACCCTTGTTGTAGGAAAGATCCCTATGTATAGATGCCAATGATCATTAACTAAGAATTTTAACTAAAAAGAAGCTTAAAGCTCATTTGGTTAGAAAATGAATCCAATGTATCGAACAAAATGCTAATTGCAGGCTGAAGACTTACAGAATCTGCAGTTCTGATAATAATGAGATATCTCCAGAGAGTTATCCTTCAAGTCCCATGCTTGACAATGTTCTGCAGTTCAAAAAAATTGTTGATTACTTTTAAAACTAGAAAACAGACTCAATTAGCATTAGAAGATGAACTGCTGCAGATTACTTACATAGAAGTTACACGTGAATTCGTGCATTCTATGCCATCCCATTTATCTCCACAAGCTCTGCTCCCACCCAATTAGGTGGTGGGTTCTTCCAGACATCCTTCAGAGCTTTCAACATAGTAGCTGTCTCCGGATCATACTTTATTAAATTTTCTTAATCTAATAAGCATCTACTCCAACTCAAATGCACTAATCATACTTTTTTTTTTTAAATTTCGCTTATCTTCTCCAACCAAAATAAATAACTAATGCAAATTCTAAATACAATGACAAAGAAACAAAAGAAAGTAAAAGAGCATCTAAATAAATCAAAACAAGTAACAAAAATACAATGCACTACAATAGTTACATCCCAACCAAACTGATGTACCAATTACATCACATTGAGTGCAGATCATCTAAAATAAAAATCATTGAGAATTTCTATATAAACTAAAATGTCATTTGGATTCAGATATTATATGATGATATCAATAAAAACATTGTATAATTGGCTCAAAACTGGTGTATGTACTAAAAATGGAATTGGATAATTGGCTCAAAACTGAACAAAGTCATGTATTTATACATGAAGGCATACTGTTATCCCCAACTCATTTGTTTTAACATAAATTGATAAATTTATAAATTGATAAATTTCATTTGTTTTAACATAAATTGTTGGTAAAATGGATTAAAAATATGCTGGGAATAAGACTATACCTGCGTGGTTCCATGAGGCAAACAACAAAATACAGCATCTACATCAGAAAAGTTTTCATCATTTGGAGAACCAAAATTAGTAGATCTTGCAAAAATAAGAAATTAAAGTATCAGTAATGACAACAAAAATACAATGATATATATTAAGACACCTCTCCAATTAACTTTCTTATTGGAAGAGAACTGACTTCTTAATCTATTAGCAATAACATGAATTTCAGATAGCAAGCAACCCCTCATAGCCCAGTTGCATGTTATATCCCCAATTTCTTCTTCTTCTTCATCAGCGTAATACCAAAAAATGGATGATTTACTAGGAACCGAATAACCTGACCAAACAAGAAAAGGGCAATATCATCTCTCATTCTTTTTCAGCCTTGTTTTAGAAACAATAAAAAACAGGCCAAAGCATAACGGATACTTGTTGAATGAACTTGTCAGTGATCCACCCCATTTTCCTTTGTACGCTTCATTGTCATTTATCTGGATTCATTTTTTTTTGAAACTATTTATTTGGATTCTTGAGCTGTTATTTTGTTCATTTGTTAGAAAGTTATTATATTTTTAATTTCGTGCAAAATTAACTTTGATTTTAGAGCATAATATATATATATATATATATATATATATATATATATATATATATATATATATATATATATATATATAATTTAGTATTTTTAATTCTAAATAAAAATAGAAAAAGAAATTCAAAGTTGTTTTAATTATAAATAAAAAATAGACTCATCAGTTGACTGGGGGTTAATTATATAGTAACACATTTGTAAAAGTGTAAATGTACAGTAATAATAATGATGATAATAATTATGCTCCTAATTAGCTTGAAAAGCGATAGTACCTTGAGCCTGCCTAACGAATCTCCATCCAGAATATCAGTGCCAGCATTGTAGACCACCAACTCAGGATGAAATATTTCACCTGCAACCTAATATCCACATATACCATTAATCATTAAGTTATTATAAAAAAAACACATAATATGGAAAAAATTAACTTTCTACAAAGCATATGACAGTCAATTTCACTCTTTCAGACACCAAATGCACTTGTTAAAAAATTGAAATAATAATATAAAGCATGACAAAAATAAAAAAACCTTGAATCCAGAAATACTGCAAAGTTGCCATTTAAGAACAAGGAATACAAGTAAACAGGCATAACTAAAAGCTTCAGACACCAGCATATATATTAACTAGTGAGAAAGACACAAATGCAGCTCGTATCTTGCACAGAAAAGAAGAAGAACCTCCAGGGAAGACATGCATGTTAAAGGACATGAGGTAAAACTGACAAAGACAATCCAAAGGGCCCTGCAATGTCTAAAGAGGCCAAAGAAAGCATCTGCAAAGGTGACAGCTAACATGGCCTATGATTGCTTTTACTAATCAACAAGATTTCCTCGTCAAGGAACATTAGAAAGTTTGCATTCTTTGGAATGATAGAATCCAAACATATTGAATAGACTGCATACCTCAAGTGCTTCATCTAATTTCCTCAAGTACTCATCTGTTTTGGTCCCACTCTGTTCCATCGTAGGATAAAAGACACAATATATTGGTACAACAAAAAAATAATCATAATACATTTGTTTCCCAAGAAAATACAGAGGGCTTACCTCTACTTCAACTTGGCCTTTCAATAATAAATATCAAAACTTAACAGTCAAATACAGAAAGAAACATTAAAGCCAAGCACCATAACGGAACAAAGTAACATACTGTCATTGGAAAAATCCCTCTCATGGCCATTTCCTTGATGTGCATCTAAGTCAATTATCATCACCCTGTAAGTTGTTGCCAATAATAAGAAGAGTAGTTTTCTCATGAAAGACAACTGAGAATTGAGTCTAAAAAGCCTACAAAAGAACAGAGAGCTCTATCCTATCCAAATTGCAAACATACCTTGATATATTCAACCTTACAATGCATAATGTATGCATAGTGAAATATCTGCATAAGCACAAAATCCACATCCTTTTTCACTGGAACAGTGATGGAACCCTCCCCTAACATTAAATGCCCATCCTTGCTCCTTTACAAGTTTAGCTGCCAAGATGGTCCCTCCTACCTATTGCATAAAAAAAATCAGAATCCTTTATATCTAAAAACATGTGATAAAACAGAAGCCAAATGATGATTGCACCTGTTTGCAAAATGGAAAAAGAACTTTATTTTGCACAAGACAATTAGGAAACAATGCAGCTGGAGGAACCGATAATTTACGTCTTTGATCAATATATGATCTCAAAATAATAGCATGAAACTTACAAGGCACGATTATACTAAAACTACTAAAGTGCATAAGCAATGGGCATCTCTCCAAAAGAAGAGAAAGAATCACATTGAAAGTATAATCAACACCAACATCCCTTCCGCAACATTTGATAGAACCCATTTCAAGCTAAGATATATATATATATATAATCAACTATTATCAACAATATTCAAATTTGGTAAAACAAACAGTATTCAACACACATTGGGAAGAATATCGAACAAAATTGCCGAAGTAATTAGCCTATGAGTGAAAATAAACTCTTACAGTTTCTCTATGCCGAGAAAAGATATATCATAAGCTAGCGAGTAAATTAGCAGGACCTGTTTATGAACAAGAAATTCTCAAGAACTGAATGAAATTGTTGATAACTAAATATAAATAGCTAAAATAACCTTAGAAGGAGGGATGTCGAGGTAAAGCTTGCTTGATAGGATATGGTTTCGACGGAGAGCTACAGAATAATCTGCTTTGATTTTTGACAACTAAAACACCAAATTGCATTCGTAAGGATCAAAATACACTCGTAATAAGAAGAACAACCAAACAAACAAACACACATATATAGAAAAGCTTACCAGCTCTGAAGAGAATAATGTGCTTTGATTTTTGAATAAATACACTAGTGGCTATGTAAGGGTTAGTAAGAGAGTCGACTGCGAATCGTAGTGAAAAAAAGAAAGAAAATATTGCACAGTTACATCATTTACTTATATATGCAAGATTTTCATCAAAATCAACGATGGACGGTGTGGATAGGCAGAGAAAATACCTAAGGTGGCGACCGGAGGTGAATAGGCAGAGGGAAAAAGGAGATTAATTTTAGGGACAATTGATAAGTTTAAGAACAGAGAGGGAAGGCAGACGACGAGGCAGGAAGAGAAGAAAAAGTCAGTATTTATACCTAGGGTAAATTAGAAAATACCAACGGAATTCATATTCGGCTGCAATTTTAGCAACAGAAATCCAATTCCGTTGCTATTTTTAGACATAAATTTTTTCTCCTTTAGAACTAAAAATACCTGCTAAAATTGTAATCTAATTGTTTTCGGTTGCAATTTTAGCAACGAAAATATAATTCCGTTGCTATTTTTAGGCATAAATGTTTTTTTCTTTAGAACCAAAAATACCAACGGAATGCAAATTTCGTTGCTAAAATTGCAACCAAATTATTTTCGGTTGCAATTTTAGCAACGAAAATATAATTTCGTTGTTATTTTTAGGCACAAATGGTTTTTTTTTCTTTAGAACCAAAAATACCAACGGAATGCAAATTTCGTTGCTAAAATTGCAACCGAATTGTTTTCGATTGCAATTTTAGCAACAAATATATAATTTCGTTGCTATTTTTAGGCACAAATATTTTCTCCTTTAGAACCAAAAATACCAACAGAATACAAATTTCGTTGCTATTTTTAGACATAAATTTTTCCTCCTTTGGACCCAAAAATACCAACGAAATCTAAATTTCGTTATTAAAATTGCAACTGAATAGATTTTTTTGTTGCAATTTTAGCAACAGAATATTAATTTCATTGCTATTTTTGGATCCAAAATTTTCCCCTCTTTGTGGATATAAATACCAATGGAATTTAATTTTCGTTACTAAAATTGTAACCAAAACATATTCTGTTGCTATTTTTCGTTCCAAAATTTTTTCGCCATCTGTTTGCGCATAATTTAGAAACGGTATATGGATTTCGTTGCTAATTTTCGTTGCTAAATTTGCAAAATTTAACCAATTTTAACAATGAAAATTATTTTTCGTTGCTAAATAGCAATGAAAATTGAATTCTGTTGCTAAATTAGCAACAAAATCAATTCTGTTGCTATTTTCACATTTTCTTGTAATGGCTTGAAAAGCTTCTTTCACAACACCTTCTTTTCTCATAAATTTTCTTTGTTCAAAAGTCTACAATGCAATTGAAAATTCTACCAAAGTAATACTTGACAGAACTTTAATATTTTCCAAAGTAAAAATTGTAATTTCATATTTTTTGGGTAATCACTACAAAAAAATTATTAATTGGCGACGGTAAATTTCGTCGCTAAATTAAATTCACAACGAACAGTTGCTAAAAGGCCAGTCGCGAATATATTAGCGACAAAAAATTAGTCGCTAATATTATCGCTAATTATTTCTTCAATTATAACTATTACACAAATCTGTCGCAAATCCGTTGCTAAATTATTTCATAATTAAATTTTTTTGTTGTATTTTAAAATTTTAATCCTGTATACAATGATCGCTATTTATTTATTTTCATCCTGTACATAATAATAATCACACATATTTATTCCAAATCAGAATATATTCCAAAATACAGTTTGAAAAATATATATTATAATTGTTTTTAATTCAACTTTTCTATTAACTTGGAACAAATTATGAAATGTTGCAAATTACAAAGTGCAATTGGTAATTTTTCAAGCATCTTTTCATATACATCAAAACAAATAACATGTGCACTGTCTATTCAACTAAAATCTTATCCTAGTTCCCCATCAACTGAATACTTCAGCATATCAAGGGATACAAAAATAATATATAAAAAAAAAGGCTAATTTATTCGCGCAAGAGCTACAGCAATTCCACCACCAACCACTCTCATAGTTGTTACAGCAATGCCTATGCCAATTATACCATCTATGGAAAAAAAATAATCAACAGCTCCACTAAGAGATGGAATTCATTGCTTTACAGAACTAAACAAACAATAACTTATCAACACTTTCTAGATCAGTTTGATAAAAAGTTCAATGCTCTATGCCCTTCATCCATTACCATTCTATTTTGAAGAGAGCATAAAGAAAACCTTAACTAATTTTCTTATGATTCATGAGTAAAGGAAGTTAACAATTTCACTTACAGCTAAATTGATGTTTGAAGTTCCAGAAAGATGGTAATAAATCAAGTTAATAGTTTCACTTACAGCTAAATTGATGCATAAGAGAACCCACCAGCAGATGGGTTTGACCGACTACATAACAACAGATCAATAAACACTTTGATCATTAAAGGCATCAATGCTAATTATGGATTGGATAGAACACATAAACATCAGTATTTACAAATATCATGACCAAATTAATCAACTCACCTAGGCCCTTTCGAGCACATTCCTCATTTTTGTCTTTCAGCAGATCATACACTCCAGTGAGCATTCCCAGGATCAAGCTATTAACCCAATCACCCGGTAAAGATCCTGACAACAAATACAATAACCGAGTCACAGCCCCAAAGGCAGCAACCTTTACATCGACATTTAAAGAAGCCAAAGCACGCAAAAGCTCTCTGTGTAATATCCTGATGGTGATGCTACACTCAATAGGTATATTATAATTTCTAGATAAAAATTAATATATTTCAAGTGTCAAAGATCAATTGTACGGATCCCTTCTCTTTTAATCAAAGGTTTCAAGAATTGAATATTAAACACCTTTAAATACTAAGAAGTGCTTTGCCCCCTCTTTGTGGGTCTGCCTAACGCAGATCCAGATTAGTCGGACTGGTGGGCGTCAAATATCAGATGGTTTATACCAAAAATATGCTGTATTTATAGAGAAAAAGATCGAAGAAAAATCATTTTCTACAAGCAGAACTTACAAGAACAACAGCCTCATCTTTAATGGTATTTTTGATAGCTCTTAGTCCATCATGAACATCCTTTATTTGGGCAATAGTATGGCATTAGGTCCTGTAACATTAAAAAACTAAATAAGTGATCCTCCTCATTAAGCAAATAGCAAGTAATGCCCAATATAAGTACAATGGCAAGAATAGGAAAAATGTCCAACAGCAGTTGAAGAACTGAGGTGGGATGAGAAAAAGTTAGAACTTCTAATAATTTGTATTTGGTGATACACACAAGTTTTAATACCTTTTATCAAGATTGTACAAGAATGGGGATTTTTGACATGTTCCACAAATGTATATTTCTCTTCACCAAGGATGTGCTCATAAACCAGTCCAGCCCAACCAAGACAATCAGAGATTAGAGATCAACTAAACCAAAAATGTGGAGTATGGACAACGTACAAAAACAAGAAAAGAAAGATGAAATCAAAAAGAAATAAAAGAAACCGTAGAAAGGAAAAAGAAATAAAGCAAACCTCAGAAGAAGAACTGATTTGCCAACTCCAGAATCCCCAATCAGCAAAAGCTTGAACAAATAGTCACTATCAAAGAAAATAATAGAATTACAAGCAGAAAAAAAAATCGAAACTATTATGAGGAATCTTGGCTATATATATATATATATATATATGAAACTTCAGTCCTAGTAATTGTAGTATCAAAGAATGATGCATCAAATTTGACCTTTACTTCTTTACACTTCAGCCAAACCTTTGAATTCAAGGTGATACCCCTGCATACTAATATAAAACTGCAGCCAAAATCTAAACCTATAAAATTCTAGACCAAAAATAAACCTAGTCCTACAAAAATCTAGAATCCCATAGAGCATTTAACATTCAACAAAGCAAGACAGCATGATGATGCCCCTGCATACTAATATAAAATTCTCCAATTTTCTAACGTATAAGAAAGCATGAAATCATGATTTGATATTAACAATAAATGCCTAATCAAGTTGGCAGTACTACTTCTCATCATTAAATGAGCCAGCTTGAGGCAAGGAAAGAATATAATATAAATACATTTGAACATTAGGATGGACCTATCACCAAGTACATCTAACTTTAAAATCCAGAAAAGCAGAATATAGAAATTCAAAGCAATATCCTTAATTGGTTGACTTCTTCATTCAGCTTGGAAAGTTCTTCCTGCAAATTGGTACAAATTAAAATATATAATTTTAAATATTTTTAAATCCTTTATAATCATGATAGGAAAAGAAAAATAACACTTACTATCTCTTTTAATTCTTTAAAGGTTAGATTTACAACATTTTCCTTTTATCTAAATTTAGCTAATGGATTTTTTATACACCGAGTGAATAGTACAATAATACAATGACATGCAAGTAATATATATATATATATATATATATATATATATCATAACAACCAAATAATTGATGTGTGTGTAATGTGTATATCAGGAAAATTGGGATGATGCAGATTGGAAAATGATATCAAAATAGTATGGAATGGGGTATGGAATTATGGGCTTGCTAGTCAAATACAAGGTGTATGATAAGGATTAAGGAAATGAATTATCTTCATAGGGAGATATCACAAATTTGGCTTTTTCCAAATCCAGCAAATTGGCGCATACCATTAACTTGTAACTATTTTTGTCGTTAATAACGTTCCAGCAAAAATCACAGAAATCATTAGAATCTTTGAAAACCTGAGAAAAAATCATACCTCATCTACTCTATTCTTCGGAAGCCAGGGTTTGTCGATCTTCCAGCCATTTATAGTCTGTGGGCACTCAAAAGAGAAAACATCAATCAAGTAATCAAAAACCTAATTACAGTAGCTTTGGTATTGAAGTTTGAAAGGAAAGTTGCACTAAGTTGTTACTGCACAATTAAAGCTAAACAAAAATAAGTAATAGGTCATAACTAAGATGTTACTGTGAAATCGTACAATTAAAAATATAATCTACTTCTATACCTTAATGGATGATATTGGTCATTAAATCAATGCACTATTATACTCGCAGGAGATGGAATCCAAAATAGAAAGAAAAGAGAATAGACCTGCTCGCTCATAACCTCCCAAAGATATCACAGTAGGATCAACATTGAGTAAAGCATTTTGGCATAACTTAATACATTGTGAATGTTCTTTAGATGCCCGTATTTAGGTTCCCTAATCAAGCCAAAAATGTATATCATTAATGCTAATTGTTGAATCAAACAATTAATTAGTAATTAATTAAATTTCTCACCATATTCATCGATAGGTGCATCTAGTCATAGCTGGTAGTAATAAAAGGCCCACCAACAGTTCTTCCAAAGTTTCTTCCTCCATGATACTACCCTAAACAATATTCTTCGTCAAGATTTTTTTAAATTAATACATATAACATTAAAATAAATTTTCAATTTTGATGGCAGATATCTTGTAAATAAAGTAAATTTAAAGCTTTACATGATTCGAAGCCTGTTCACTTAAAATTCAAGAAGAGCACAAGGGAGATTAGATTGCTTTAGCTTTTGGTTTGAAGGCTAATTATTATGCTAAAATAAAAAGCATTTTATTCTGCTAGAAATTAAGTAGACTAACCATATGATAATAAACAAAAGATCCTTCTTTCCAAATAAACAGAGCAACAGCAGACGTTCGTAGATTGGACCGCCAAATTCTGTAAACCTATAGAAACATAGTTGATTAATTATTTGTTACAGTGATCAATATCCAAAGCAACCTGTAGCCATTACATAAATAGCATAAAATTTAAATGAACTCAACATTTGTAAATACTTGAGAGAAGCTTGAATTCCAATAATTATTCAACAAGTGAACCGAAGCTTGAACACCAGAAAACACAAATTATTACTGTTTTTCATAATGATAATTCTCGCTATTTAGAAAACAAATAAGTTATCAGCAGGCTGAATGAAACAAAAAAAAAATATTGACTAATTGAATTTGGAATTAGTATAGAACAATTGAGACCAGTAACAAACTCTGTTTCCTTAGGTATATTAATTGTCTAATTAGGCACACATAATAAATATATACTTCAATGTTTCACCTTGTCAAGAGCCAGTTTTGTCCAATTGTGTGCCTTTTCTGCCTAAAGCCTTTGCTGCCTCTACTGCATTGACGCATGGAGCCTTTATAGCTCCACTCTCATGTTCGGCTAAAATCAGTGTACTCACCTAATAATTTAAGGGGGAGAAAAACACACACACAGATAGTGGTTAATTTAACAAATTATGACGATTATCGAAGAACTGGCTTTGCCTAAAGAAGAAGCTAAGATTACGCATATATACATATACAGAAAAAGAGAGAGAGCTCACGGATCTGAAACGGGAGATTAAAGAGGAATATCGTGGAAGAATAGTTGTTCTGAAAGCCCTGAGCATTGCCATTTGATCGGAAGCAACGCTGGTGTTTCTCCCATCGCCGCTGGTATTAGTTGATCTCACGACCTCTACTGCCGCTTGAGCCACAGGCGAAAAAAGATGAAGCTTTGCGTTTTGAGAGGAGGAAAATGCAGAATAGAGGATGTCGGCTCCAACTTAGAAAAGAAAATATGAGGCGGCAAAGAGGGGTAACTAAGGTTTTTAAAAAGACAAAAGTGTCCCCGCTTTTATTAAAATAATATCAATTAAATAAGGAATAATTTCGTAAATACATTTACTTAAATTTTTTTTATTTGTATCCATATATGTACATATGTATTGAATTTATTAATACAACATAGAGTATATTATCATTATTTTATAAAAAAATTTTAAACATATATTCTACATATTAATTTACACATTTTATCTCATTTAATTATTTTATTTTAATTCTCCTCAATTTATTTGAAATAATTTTTAATCTTAATTAGTAACAATAAATATGCATTTGTATTTTTCATTTATATTGTAATGTTTGGAATAATAAAAATTATAAATTTTTTAAAAAAATTTAATATAAAATAGGCAAAATAATATCATATAAAATATTTTTAAAAATAATTAGTGAGCATAAATATTCACTTAATCTTTTTTTACTGAAATAAATTAATATTAGCGAACAAATATTCCCAAATTTCATTAATTTTTATCCTTATGTAACTATTACATAATTATATACATTAACCATTTTTCATTTTCATCGCTACCAAAATGATTATATATATATATATATATATATATATATCAACCTTCAAATTATATTTACTCGTATAAGATCCTCAATAAATTGATTCTCGTGAACCGGTATCAGAAACATTGCTCACATATTAAAAAGTATTTGTCAGATGACTCAAATTTTGGGGCGTTACAGATCAAACTCCTCAATTTCAGATTTTATTTCTTATTTTCATTAAGATAACTTATATTTTTTTAGTATTATGATAAGTTCATATTTATTTATTTTTTAAAATAAATTAAAATTTAATGAATAACCATTTCTACTTATTTGGATGCTAATTTTCATTTGATTATAGATAATTATGTGATCACACGTAATGAATACATAATTTATTTCACTATGTGAAGAAAAAGGTCAATTTCACTATGTGAAGAAAAATGTCAATTTCACTAGTTCTTATTTTTATCTTGCTATTGAAAATAGCTATTTTCAATTGAAACGGTAGAGAGAGGTGAGGGGAGAGAAAATGTTATTTTTATATGTAGGGTAAATTTATGAAATTATTAAAATACCCCTACCAAATTTCATCATTTTATCCTTGGGATAATTTTGTAAATATATATAGCTAAAATTTTTAATAATTTAAAATTTGCTCAAAATTTTAAAAAAATAAAAATAAATTATAAATTTTTCATAATCATTTTAAATGAAATAATAAATTTTATATTATTATTATATAAATATTTATATTTACTATTTTTCATAATATGACTATATAATAATTATAACAATTACTTTATTATTATTACTAAAAATGTAATTTTTTTTAATAAATAAATTTATATTTGGGGATAATTGATAAAGAAATCAATAGAACTCCTAATAATTTAATATTTGATTTAAATTTTATAAAATAAAAATAAATTACAAAATTTTTAATATTATTTTAAATGAAATAATAAATTTTATATTACTATTTTATAAATATTTATTTTTATTAATATTGAACAAGTAAATATATAATAATCATAATAATTAGTTTATTATTATTAAAAATGTAAATTTTCTAAATAAATAACTTTATATTTTGGTATAATTGATAAACAAAATATTATCAACTTGTAAAATAATTTATAATTTTCAGTTACAAAATAAAATATTGATTTCATATGGTCTATATTAAAATTACTTGAAACTATACGGAAATAATGTGAGTGAAATTTAAAAAAATTATTTTTTAATTTATTTGCGACGGATTAGCGACTAATAATTTCCGTCGCTAATTGTTTTACTGTAACAAATTACTATTAGCGACAGTTTTTGTCGCTAAACCGTCGCAAAAAGGCACTATAATTTCCCTCTTAAATTAGCGACTAAAATTATCGTCGCTAAAGTTTCTGAAACTAATTTCATGAATAAAAAATTATAAAATATAGCGACAGAAATATTTGTCGCCAATTCCGTCGCAAAAATGGCGCGTATCTTCCCTCCAATAATTAGCGACTGTTTATTTAATCCGTCGCTAATTCGTCGCAAAAATAGAAAATATCTTATCCGACAACGGAATTCAAAAATAGTCGCGAATCCGTCGCAAACTTTGCGACGAAAATTAGCCCGTCACTAATTGGCAATTTTTTTGTAGTGATTGTAATAAATATTTTTTCAACTATCCTTTTCAAAAAATACTTTACCAAGTAATCTCATCTTGTCGACTATGTTAAGAAGCTTGTCAATGTACTCTTTGATTGTCTCGAGCTCTTTTGTTTTTTGCATTTCAAACTTGCATAATAAATTTATCACTCGCATGTGTTTTAACCTTTCATTTCCTTGATATTATTTTTGAAGATACTTTCAAATTTTTTCAGTGGATTCGAGTTGTACAATTCTGTAGAGAATTTAAGGTGAAATGTTTAAGTATAGGCATGTTTTGGCCCTAACTTTGTTTGCCTTTTTTTCTTTGTGCATTTTCATTTGAGCTACTATTGGATTGACTCCTAGCGGGGGAATTTCAGAATATTCTTTTACAGTATCCCAAAAATTCAAAGTTTCAAGATAGATTGTTATTTGTACTATCTAAATTTAAAAGTTTGTTCCATTAAATTTTGGTTGTTGCATTTGTAAAAAAATTGTTTGCTCTTCTATGTGCAGATTTTTGTGTGTGTATTTTTTAATTCTCAAGAAGGAAGTTTCTAATACCAAACTGTTGGTTTTTTATTTATGTAGCAAAGAAAAAATATTGTAGAAATAGAAAATTTTAGAACTCGAAAACTTGGTCTCATTTTATTTATTCATCGAACTTACATATTATAGTAAAATTTATAACAAACATAATCAAAATTATTCCTAAAAATATGATTATGAAACAATAAAATCAAAATCAAATTTAAATATAAAAAATCCTAATACTCTTACTTCAATTTTTGACTTAATCTTTATTAATTTCCAATTGACTCATTCTCAATAATTATGATATTGAATTGCATTAATATGTGTATGCTATGCTAGTCAATCAAAGTGATCCAAGTGCATTGCCCTGGTTTAGTCAATCTTTTTTTGTTATGCTTTTAAGAGATGGGCCTAAAAAGGCTAAAATGTAATTAGTTTAGCTTGAGGAAATATATTTACTCAATGGAACCCGCTTATAAAATTTCTTATTCAACAATCTCATCCAAAACTATACAGAACTATCATCAATATGATTTTCAAAACAAGAAATTCAGAAGGCATTAGTAGTAAGTATTGCTATAAGAAAATAAATAGTAGGAAAGCAAGCAAGTTGGAAGATTATAATCTAGTGATAAATTTAATAAAATGACAAATCTAGACCTATAATAAGGGTATGCAAATTCATTTGAATAGTACATCATCTTCTAAATCAATAAAGTAAGCATGTTGGAGAAAAATAATGCCTGCAATATCCAAGTACTATTAACCATTGGCTTGAAGCTCTTGGAGATCAACATCCTGTCATCGATTCCAAATAGGTTGCTTACATTCGGAGATTGACGCCTATCACTTTCAAATATTGGCTTGTCCTGGATGAGTTGAAAATTTGTGGGATGTTTGTTTTTAATGATAATGTTTACATTTCTATCTTATCTCACACTTATTCAGTCAAGAAACCAATTGATAACAAGTGTTATTAATTATTTTTTCAAGGTAAAAGGTATTGAAATACCTCCAATTTTTTTTTTCAAGGCACTAAAATGTCTATATCATTAGTTTGAATCAAAAATATCTTTGAGGTTACTAAATGTGTGTGGTACAAATGTGACCCCGACGCTAAATTCTGTTAAATGGGGCTTAATGGAGCTCACATGAACGGCTGATTAGGATATTAACTTTACACATTACACATCACTACCACCCTAGCAACACGTAGGATGCCATATAAGCGTAAGATCCACAACTAATTTTCATTGCAAAAAAAAACATTTTCTCTTTCATTGCATAAAAGGACATCAATTCTTTTCCCCTTTTTTCTTGTTTTTTTTTTAAAAAAAAATTCAAAAGTTTACCATTAGATAAAGAGAATGATTGTAATCTCTAATGGATACAAGATTCGATTAACAAAATACTTTTTTTTATTTCGGTAAATGTTGTAAATTGAGACAGATTAGAAGAGAATCTCTAAAGAGGGATGAAAAAAAAACTATCTGCAAAAGCAGTAACAATTTGAGCTCTTTAAAGCATATTCAATGGTAGGGGAAAAGTTTCATTTGTGTGGGATCCATTTTTATGCCATGTGGGTACCACATCTATGACACCGTGCATCCAAATTTAGGTTCGAGTTTCGGATTATCAATTTTGTCGGTGGTGCTAATTATCGATTCAATAACTTATTTTTTATTCTTAACATAAAATTAATCTAACACTCCTAAAATTTTATTTAGTTTATTTCTAATGAGTTCCCACACTCAGAATAATTTTTTGAAGTTCTAAGCAATTTTTTTAAGGCTTATCAAGCTTGGTCAACACCAATATCGATCCGTTACTTATTTTTATTTTTGGAATTTTGATACTCTATTTGACCTTGGTTTTATCTCAAATTACATTCCTAAACTCACCATAAATTATACTTTCTGTTTTTCAAGAAACAATTTTGTGATTTCGAGTGATACTATTCACCTTAATGACATTATTCAAGATCCAAAAAATACTATTTGCATTAGTCAAAATTTTTGGGGTGTCATAACATCACATGAAGTGAGATTCATAAAAAAGTGAAGCTCTTTCCTCCAATGATGAGTTCATTTTGAGCCCTAATTTTTTTATTAAAAAATGAATAGAAATTTTTGTTGCATAATTCTTACAATAATTTTGAGTTATGCATTTTAGTTTTGGATTTGGATAAAATTTTAAAAATTTTATATATTTTAATTGAAAATTAAATCTTAAACATCTCATCACAAAATGCATTACATTATATAGTAAATAACATTTCATAATTACAAACATTATATATACATTACATGGCAAATAATATTATTTAATTAAAAATAATGCATAAATAAAATGGGTGATTTAATCACCATTATGAAATTGCCAATATGTTCCGTTGAGTTCGTCTAAAGTTGTCGATACTTTTGTCTATTACGAAGTTGAATATTATTTTTTATATATCGATTATATAGAGAAAAATTTTCCTTATCTTTGTTTGCTTGGAACCTTCAATACCTATTGAAAGAGTTTGCCATTTTGGTTCCCTTTTTAACTCACCTAGTGCTTCTCAAAATCGTATTTCTTTTTGTATTTCGCAGAAAATAATTTATGTGCCAAATCTATTATGTCGTCCATGTTTGATCTACTCCTTATTCTGTGACATGCTCAATCATAGCGTCCACCAAAGCCTTGAGCCCTCCAATTGACCCAATCCCGGGGTTTTTTTGAAAATGGGGTTATTTTTAAAAATATTTGAAATTTTGGGGCTATAGTAAAAGAAATTAGAAAAGTGGGTTGTTGAATTTCGGCACATGGGGAGCCAGAATTGGGCGGTATGGGACCCGTGCTCATTGATTGGTCTTTGGGTGGCAGGGTGCCAGAATCCGGCACAAGGAGAGCCAGAATCCAGCATCCTGGTCCCACTCCAGTCCTCACTTTTTCGGAAATGGACATAGAATCTGGCCCCACGCTCATTGAAATGATTCCTGATATTAGCCATTATAACGCTAACTCTGAGATCAGGAGAAATACTAACCATTTCCAATATGCAATCGCAAATAATTTGTGAATCTAATTGCCTATGGTGTTGGGTTACTAATGATGCATTACAGTTATGAGGTTCCTTATATACACTGATGATCCAATAGGACAAGGTCCTTTTCTTCATAACTCATAGCCTCCATGGACATCCTGTATTGGCACGTGTGCAGCACACCACCCAATATGATGGCTTTGACTCAACAACTTTGTACGAAACATTATTCTCAATTGAATATTTCTTCACACATGCCTTTACTTCATCCTTAGATATGAATGCCAATCCTTTGCATAACTCAGAAACACCATCCCATCTAACCATTGGCACATCATTATACATGTTAATTTCAGCTTTAGCAAAATTAACTGTTGTGTGGTGAACAAATTCAAAGTGAAATTGTGAAATATTAGAATCATATGGGGGTCGATCTCTAATCTCATTCATGTGTAAATTTCGAAGGACTTTCATCACATGGATTGAACTACAAGGAACATAATGGTCATCCTTTCCAATAGCTATTTCTGGAACCGAATCATTCAAGTCTATTTCTTCATCATCATCATCTGGGTCACAATTTGGAGAAATATACCCATTATTCGCAACATTATCTTCATCGTATGCAACGTCTCCACCTCCCAAAGAAGAACACGAAGCAAAATTCGATTGAGTTGGACCTCTAAACTCTCTAATAGGACTTGCATCAATTGTTTTCAATTCATCAATATTTTCACATTGGAGAGTATAGTGAAACTGTGTACCGAAATCGGACTGAGTGACTCTTCTATAATCACCGTATATATTTCTTTTTTCTGCATTTGGTATAGACTCTCTTTCTCTAGCATTAGCCATCTGATTAATATTGTTCATTGCATTTTCTCCATCTCCAATTATAATTTTTTTGGCCATAACAATTAGTTCTGCAATGGTATATCCCGAAAATGTATCGAAATTATCATAAATTTGATCAATATCATCGTCATCGATTACATCCATACATGACAAAAAAAATTGAACCCTGATTGTTTACTGGACACTTATATATCACCCTACTAAGCCTTTCATTCGCAGGTAAATTTAATTTAACCGCTATCTTATGTATAAGTTCAGCAAATGTCGGTTTGCTTTGAATTTTCAATCTTCTTGATCTAGCTGAATGACCAAAAGTATCATACTGAAATCTAGTTATGCCGATCTCTGATTGTCCTTCGATGTGAATTATAAAAGTTACTGGAATCGACAGTTTTTTCCTACATTATTTTTACATATATCATCATTTAAGTACTAATTCACTATTTTGTCATAAACCTCACATTCTAAAAACATCAATTTAAATTACACATAAATTCTTAAAATTTTGCTGTCCACATTTCAAAATTAATAATTAAACTGTTATCATTTATTACTTTTTTATCTTTCTATACAATAATTTTTTTATACATCTAATTTCTTAATATATGCAAATTTCTTACACCAATTATTTCAAAAATTATTCTAAATTTCAATTCAATATCCTTACCATGTAAATCAAATTACACATTATCAATTTTATAAAAAACACATGCAACTACATTTCTTTTTTTACTTAATCAACACTTGCATAGATTTAATAATTATATAATCTTTTCATACCAATTAAATAGACTATAAAATATAATAAAAATTAAGCAATAAAATAGATATGCTATCAAGAAAATTAATAATTTTTACATATAAACTAAACAAAATTTTCTACATTCAAAATTATAACTTACCTTTGTTGTAATCATATATGCTTCAACATAATAATCACCTACAAAAAAATATATAAAATTAATGTTAACAATAACTATAATAATAATAATATAAATTTACCTCATATAATAAAAATTCTACTGCATAATACCTTCATTCTATATTTAAGATAACAATGTCGGGTACAAATTTAAAGGAGCTAAGAGTATAAATTTGTACAAAAACAAACAGAATATCAAAGAAACTTTTGCAAAATAGAGTGAAACGGTTTAAGAAGAAGAAGAAGAAGAGGAAGAAGAATGAGAATTTCAAAGAATGTGTTGTAAAATACACTGAAAGAGTTTGAGAAGAAGAATAAAATTTTTAGAATGATAAAATGAGCGTATTATCGGATCTTTCAAAATTTAAAGGGTCGAAAAGAGCCAGATACCGGCCTGGAGGCAGCCGGATTTTGCGTGAAGCTGGCCCAAGATGCCGAATTTTGGCTCCTCTTGTGCCGAATTCTGGCAGGGTGCCAGTCAATGAGACGTGGGTCCCCCAAGCCCAATTTCGGCTCCCCATATGTCGGAATCCAACACCTCACTTTTCTAAGTTCTTTTGCTGTAGCCCCAGAAATCGAAATATTTTTAAAAATAACCCCATTTTCAAAAAAAACCCCACAATCCCACCATTTTTTCATTGCACTTGGACCTCTTATGATGAAGTCTATATTGTTTTCCTTAGGGTATTGATGGATCCAGCTCTAGAAAACATTAACCTTTTGATCGGTGTTGACAATATGATCATTTGACACATTTAACCATGCACTTATGAGTTCATCCTCTTCCCATTGCCATTGACCAATATTTTTTTCACATGATCGATTTGAACCTCATTATTGTTGAGGTCAATCAAATCTAAACCATCAAGTCTAACCTATAGGTGTTTGATGAGGTTGATCAGATAATCAATCAACACCAGGTAATGTTGATCATGAATACCCAAATTGAATTTTAAATTATGAAGATGATGTATCATTTCTCATTGACATGTTAAGAATATTAAGACATATAGAAATTGATATGTTTGTTGATTTTGTGAATATGAAAAATAAAGAGCTTGATAATGAATATTTTATAGATTTGTGTTTATGTAAAATAAGAAGCGTGAAAATTGGGATTTGAAATTTGGAATTTGAGAATTTTGGTACTTTCAATTTTGAGAGAGGTTAGAATTTTTTGAGTAATAAAGAAAAGAATTGGGGTTAAATTGATATGGATCCATCTTTTATGAAAAAAATTATGCTTTTGTAATTATTTTTTGTAATTATTTTTAGAATGAAGGGGAAGTAAATTTTGTGTGTAAATAATTTTTGATAAATTGATTATTTATAACTTAAAATATTAAGATTTACAAAAAAGAAAAAAAAGAAGAAGAAAGCAACGATCATTATTCTGTAGGTTGCAACAATAACAAATGATATAAATTATTTGATAGAAGTTGGTATTTCCAATTAATTGCAAAAGTTCAAATGCTCTAAATTGCTTTCAATATATATATATATACACACACACTTTTTCTATCATATAGCAACTTGTTATTGGGAGACTTAAATGGGATTAAAAACAATTAAGTGGGACTAGAGACACTTGAGTATATAGCTTCAATGGAGGAATCTTAGGGACACTTTTGTTTTTCTTGCAAAGAGTCTTTATCCCCTAATTTTTTTTTGTAACGTAAGTTACCTTTTCCCTTTTTTGCTAGTTTTTTTTTAATTATTTGTTGTCCTTTAATGTGTTTTTTGGGATATTGTGACACGCCCCGAACCCTGCTCGTGTTCGGATTGACTCTCGAAAGCTTACTTTTAGGATTTAAGAACATACGAGGTTCATAAAATTCATAGATATGCCACTTCACAATAAGAAAGGGATTTGACCCAATTTTATTGTTGATAATCAACCTATGATAGCATTTAAATGGGCCCAAGAGGTAGGTATCATGGAGTCGCCACCCAATAGAACATTGAAAAATGAGTCTAACTTTTGATGCCCACACTAGAGAGGTATTCGGGACATCACTCTTACTTACATCCTGGTTAGGTGTTGTTTATAAATGAATTTTTAATATTAAGAGAATCTCTATTCTCACATGATACATAACATAATTAAATAAATAAACACTTCAAACATATAACAAAGCAATAAATAATCAAAAGGAACTACTTAAATTATTACATAAGCAAATTATCCAAAGAAAATAAGGAGATAATCATACATAAATTGAGGCATTTATTTGAGTTGGGAACATTGGTTCCCTCATGGATATTTATAAAAAAAAGGCTTTTTCCTTATTATGTGGTTTTGGGTTAGCAAATTAGGCATTGATCCTTTTTATTATAAAAAGCACAACTAATTAGAAAAAAATAGTTTTATGAGTTTTTATCAATTATTATGCAAAAATTATTTATTACTAAGCTATTATAACCCCAAAAGAAAAGAATACATCCAAATAAATAAATCTAAATAAGTAAACATAAAGAAATAAATATACAAGAATTTAGGAATAAAGATACAACAGTAATTCACACCCTTCAAAGCCTCCAATCTTGAAACAGAGAATGTCTTAATGGATATAAGGTTAATTTACTCATAAACAAATAAGGAAAATAAATGATTAGTATTATGTCAAATAAAAATAATAATAAAGCAAGAAAAATAAACTATGCATTATGACTAAAAATAAATATGTAGGCAAAATAATAAAATGGATGAAACACAATTAACATGATATATAAAAATATGGCTAAGCATGCAGGTTAACTTAATATGAAAAATAAACTCAAAACATGAACAAGATGTTGGAACTAAGGCTACAGACGGCCACATGTGAGGACAGATGACCAAAACAAGAAAAAGAAAAGGGACGGAAAGAAGCCTTCGCTACATCCCATCTGTCGCTATGATCGATGGCCGTCAGTCGAGTCTTCTTTCCATCTGTCACTCGACAAACAATCAGGATGCAAGAAACAGGGGCAGAAATCACAAAAAATTATTTCTCAACCTAAATAATTATATTCTAAGCCCTAAAGCATGCCAAAACTAACCATAACATCAAAACACGTCAAAATTATATTAAAATAGTAACTAACATGTAAGAACCAATATTAAATTAAGAAAATTAAAATACATTAATGGAGAGTAAAAACCTGGATCATGCCATTCTGACACATTAAATCATGTTCTACACATCCATGGCATCATGCAAATGATAGAAGCAATAAAAATGAATTAGATAATGATCATGGCATCATGACATCAATAATCATATCAAATATTCATTTTCATGGCATGAGTCTAGAGAGAGAAAGAGAGCCCATAATATTACCCTCAGGAACAACGAATTTTTGTAACTCTGGAAGAATGCATTCCAAGTTCCAAGTCCAATGATTTTTACATTTTAAAATATCAAAATGTGTTTATGTGTATGGGAGATAATGTCAAAGGTTGAAGCCTCTCAAGAACAGAGAATTAATTTTCTCTCTCTCATAGATGGCTACTAATATCTTGAATTATAATTATATTATTAGTATATTTTAATGTGTTTAAGATGATGTTTTAGTGTTAATTTGTTTAATTTTGTGTTTGATTTCGGAGTTTCTGATTATGGGCATTTAATTGTAATTTTGGTGTTTATTAGATACTTAATTGAAGAAAAGAAATAGTTACTTGGAGAAAGAAGAAAATTTTCTTAACTAAAGTTTTTGGAAGAGATAAAGTCACATTGGAGTATAAAATCATGCACCTCGGTGAGAGATTTGCTCTTTTACCGAGGAGAATATGAGGAGTCAGGGAAAGGAAGCCACCTCAATGGAGGAAAGCTCCTCCTCTACTGAGGAGAGCATAAGAACGTGAGATATTGAAGGTCACTCACTATAAAAAAATGTGAATTAGCGACAAAAAATAGCGATGGATATTTTTTTGTCGCTAATTAGCAACTATTTTCAGTTTTAGTCATGAAAATGTATTGGCCATAAGTTTAGCGACGAACAATTAAAATCCATTGCTAATTTTGGCGGCAAAGAATGGAGCTTTTTTATGAGACGCAATTAGTGACGAAAATTTTGTCGCTAAAAATATTTCTATAATTTTAATTTTGTAAATTAATTTTCAGAAAAATAGCGACGTAAATGTAGTCGCTAATTGTAGTGAAATTTTTGCGATGGAAAATCGTCGCAAAATAGTCGCTAGAAATATTTTATATTATTTTTATCTATTTTCAATTTAATTTTTAAATAAATTTATAATTTTATTCTTGATTTTACCAAGCATTATGATATTAATTAAAAATATACATATATATTTATTCTTACTAATTATGTATCATAATTTTGCTTTACAATGAAATTATTTGAAAATTTAGTCCTTTTACCAATTTCGATAAAATTCACATTTAATTTCAAAATTCTATAATTAAAAAATTCTAACCAAAATTTAATTATTATTTTTTTATATTTTCACTAATTAAAATAAATTTTTAATTTTATTTTTTCATGTGTAATCATATTATATGATAATTGTATTTTTTGGTTGTAATCTTATTATACTATATATTTAATCAAGTATAATTCCCACAAGTTTGGAAATTCATTCGTTTTAATATTTCTTTTTTTTTAATAATTTTTAATGCTACTTTTGTACTCTATTGTTTTATGGAAAATTTATAATTTAATTGTAAAATGGAGCCTTATATTATTAATGGGATTAGAGAATTAATTTTAGTCTTTTGAACTCAATTAAACGTGCAACAAATAGGAAAATAAATAAATATTTATGTGTGTGGTGGGGGGTTTAAGTAAGGATGCGTGCGTGCACATGTTTGTATATATGTATATGTGTGTGTTGTGGGGGGGGGGGGGGGGGCGGAGGAGGAGGAGGGCGGGGGTGGGGGATTTTAAGTAAGCATGTGTACATGTGTGTGTGTGTGTGTGTGGGGTGGATTTAATGGGGGACAATCATTACAGTGGCCACAAGTTAAAACGAAAAGAGAGAAAAAAAAAAGAAAAAAAAGGAGGAGAATCGGCGATCACTTTTTCGCCATCTATTTTGCCACCCCACCACCGCCCTCTTTTGGCGTTGTCGCCATCATTACCACATCTATTTCTTCTTCTCCTTGGTTTAAAATTTTTCTTTCTTTCATTGATACTTCTTCACTTTTCGGCCACCTTCGATGTCGGATAGTGACATCGACCACATTGACAGCCTCCTGAAGGTGAGGCGAGCCTTTCCATGTCCTTCGTTCTTCCTCACACTACCGCAGCAAGAAGATCAGAGCTAGAGATGCCGAGAGCTTCTGACGTAGATCCCTGTCAAACAGTGGTTCCTTGGGGGCTGTGACCACCGGCGACGAGTCCCTAGTGTCCTGAGCTACAAGTTGGCATAAGCGGTGTAACTTTGGCGACCGTTGATCGATAAGGCCAGGGGCTTTGATCTTAGAGTTAACTTTAAGGTATTGCTTCATATCTTTTCTAATGTAGAGTTATTTCAAGTATTAATTGCTATCTATATTTATTTATCAATAATTAAAGCCACAATTGTTTTTTTTATTTTCTACCATCTAAATAAAAATTTATTTATCTACACATTAATTTAGCCTATAATTAGGAAATGGGTGAACATTGGACTCGGGACATATAATACAAAACAAACATTTTTACCATTAAGTCAAATGTGATATTCAGATATGTCAAATGTGTTTTACATGTCACTGTTCACAGTTCAATACTGTAGTTTTTATTGAATTCAATTGTTCTTTTGTAACAATTTAGGGTTGAGTCCACCGTTAATAAACTTCACTTTTCCAATTAATTCTCTAAAAATTTCATTTTTCCAAATAAAATTTGGAACACACTATTCTTTAAAAAGAAGAAAAAATCCCAAAGAAGGGACTCGAATGCTAACAGTCAGTATTAAATTAGTTGGTGGTAAGTTGTTATTGTTTCTTTAGATATATATGCATAAAAAAAAATTACAGAAAAAATCAACGTTTTTGGTATTTATAAAAAATCAAAGTTTTAGTATTTTTACACTTCTCCAGTGTAACACAATAATTTGCTACTGCTTATAGTGAGAATTATGATTGATTATCTTTGTGATGTCGACATTAATTGTTAACTGTTATGGAAAAATAAAATAGTTTTTATATTTTTCAAAAATTCCTACATTCTCTACATCTGTGAGTTTAAAAGTAAAACACGCACTAGATACCTTAAAAAATTAATAAGCTATTCTAATTGCATCTGAAACGTAGTGATCAAATATAGAAATGATATAGCAAAGATTGATATAAAATTAGAACTGTCATTATCCGTCATCATTGATCTGGTATAGAAACAAAAATGGCAATCACCCTTATATATAGTTTTTGATTAAAATAACTAATTAAAAAGAAATAAATCGTGACATAAACACGTAATATGAAAGAAGTCATTGATGCATTTTATTTTAATTTTAATTTTTTTAATAGTAAAAAATTTAATTTACTATTGAAGTAAATTTAAAGGGCATATTTTCCCTTGAACTTATAAATTTATATATGTTAATATAGTTTTTCTTTCCGATGGAATAATTCAAAATACATTGATAAATACTGATTTAATGTATGAAATAATAAAAATGATTCTTACAATAATTCAGGAAAAGAAAAGAATTCAGGAGAATTATTGTGTTTAGTTAAATTAGAAATAAATTTGTTTTTTATATTTTTATTTTATTCAGTGCATATTCATACAACATACTTTCTTATTAATTTGAGGATTATATATCTTTATAGATATTGTATTAGAAAAAAATGGATTAATTAAGGGAAGAAAATCAATTTGTGGGGTAATAAAAACTTGAAACAAAGTACATATATTTTTTTATTTGTTTTTCAGAGTGTGTGGTTGTGAAGGCAGGATTTTAATAGATTGTGGAATTTGAAACTTCCAAGGTGTGGATGCTTCTAGGCAATTGTAAGCTGGGGAGTTTGTTTGGTTACGGTTGTGGTTATATCAAAACTTTTTATTAATAAAATTTCGGCTTAAACTAAAAAAATTTTGAGTGATGATGCGGCAAACTCATTGAAAAGAGAGAGACTCTAATTTTTGAGCATTTGATTTTATTATTTTTTCAGTAAATTGCTAAGTTTTTTAATGAAATTTCTCTTAAAGGGCATATTTGCCCCTGAACTTATTTGGATTTTAGATGAATACTTTAAAAAAAATAGTAAAATAAGGATGGGCATGTGGAAAAGGACAGAAACCCATGCCCCCTATTTATGATCCGGAAACAGCCACATATATATTTGGTAAGTACCATAAGTATGGGGTAGGGATAGATAGATCTCCTTGTTAATTTGCCTAAATAAATTGAATATACCATCATGCCTTTGTGGCTAATTCAATTATCTAAATCTGCCTAATTGTGGGGCATTTTTTGATCTATAATACTTCACACCTCCATCCCATAATATTTCAGACCCAGTTTGCCACTTTTTATTCTCTTTGATCTATCTTTAGGGAATTTATTTTTATTCTTATTATTTTATTTTAATTAGGAGGGATATCAAGTTATATTAATCAAATATCAATTAGTCTATGCTTAGAACTTATTAAGACAGAACAATTTATTTTAGACCTATTTTATAAACCCAGCCAATAAACGTAGCAGTGTAGTGATCTAGACTTGACATAAAATAAGGTTGCTGAATAAATAGCGGCGGAGAGATTATAAATCTGGTTTAGGTAATAGTTTCAGTTAAGATCTTGAGATCAATATAACTCATTTATATGCTCATCCTATTAATGGATTGCTTCATTATTGTTGAATTGTGTAATTTATGCATGATTAAAAGACATTTAAATTGTTTTGTTGCTTCTTTCTCTTTCAGCCAGTTCAAGTCTAGCTGAAAGTCTTCACTGGTTGCTACTTGTGAGGAATGATGACGATCAAAAAGTTCTATTTTTTTGTAGCATATTGTATAAAAGTGTTAGTGGCAATATTTAGTTTGAATTATTTTTTTTCTAAGTACTTTTAAAAGTACAAGATAATTTAATGTACTTTTAAGATATATTTTTTAATTAATAGTATTAGAAAATTTTTATTTATATAAAATTAAATTATGGATGTTTAATAATAATAATAATAAATTGGAAATAATGATAAAATTAATTTTACAATATTTTTAGCGACGAAATGGCGAGCAATTATTTGTCGCTAATATAAAAAAGAATATGTTTTGGGGACTGATGGTAGAATTAGCGACGAAAAATTCGGTCTCTAATTTTTTTATTCCAAGAGCAACTGAATTTAAGGGCTAATTAGCAACGGGTTATTTTCCTGTAGCGACGGAATTTTCTTCACTAATTATAGCGATTGTTTTACTTTCAGTAGCTAAAAATGCCAGCGATGGCCAAATTGCAACGATTGGTTGTTTAGTCATAATGAAATAACGACGGAATTTCTTCAATTAGCGACGAAATCTCCCGTCGCTAAATTCTTTTTTTTTTGTAGTGACTCCTCGATGGAGGGGATTCTCCCTCTACCGAGGCATTCCAAGAGTCATAAGAAAATAAATCAGCTCGGTGGAGGGGATTTCTACCTTTACTGAGGCACAATATTTTAATTACGATGAATCTCTATTTTCTCTGGAACATCAAGTTTAGTGATAGTCGATTTTCTTCCTTTTTGAGCTTTTTAAGCAGACAAAAACACCATTATAAGGAAGGAAGAATTTTTCTTAAGTTGGAGACCTAGTTTTTAAGAGACAAGAATTTAAGGTTTGGAGGCTACGAATTGAATATTCGGTGAAGAATTCAAGAGAAGCTAAAGATTCTATGTGTATTGTATCTTTTTATTTCAGTTTTTCTATTGTTTTTAAGATGAACAATGAGTAGTTTTATTTACTTTTGCTGAGGAAAACTTGAACCCTCATTCTTTTATTGTAATGACTTTGATTTGTGCTTAATGTCAATGCAAGTGTATTATTTTCTTAATTCCTAAGTTGATTCCTATATTAAGTTCTGTTGATTTGATATTTGATCTATTGAATAAATGGTTAATTATCAAGTTCATCTATGACTTATGATTTGCGTGTTCTTGGTTTGATTTACTTAAGTTAATACATGATTGTGTTTTGAGAATTGAGATAGTAATGCGTTAATCTAGAGTAGAATTAAGACTAAGAAATTTGAATTAAGAATAGGCTAGAGTTGGATCTCTCGAAATAGGATTTAATAAAAGTTTAGGAATTTATAAACCGGAACTATATGCTAAGTATTGGATTGTTCTTAATTTGAGAGTTTAATACTTAAAATGATATTTTGAATAAAATATCTGGCTTTGAATATGGTTTTCCATAATCACTTATGTTATTTTTAATTAATTCATTATAATAGAAGTTGAGGTGGATAGTTCCTTAAGAATAAGTGTTTTAATATTGAATTTTACCATCTTTTGAAATCTTGTTTTGTTTTTAGTTTTACAATTTGCTATTTTAATTTCATTATTTTATTTGCTTAGTATTTGTTTTTAACTTAGTTAATTAATCATCACTCTAAAACTTGGGAATTCTTTACACATTGCTCACTCTAAAATCTAGAATACATAATTTGTACAATCCTTAGGGTATGATATTTTAGGGTCTTAATCTTATTTTCATATATTACTTAATTGATCTAGTATACTTGCTAGACACCGGTCAGCTGCCTCTTTTATCAAAATGTTCTCCCTCCTTTCTTGAAAATTTAGGGTTTTAGGTTAAATACCAAGAGAAGAGTTTGAAAACAAATCCAATTCTAGTTCCCAAGAATATGCCTATTAATCCATGAACTTCGGTTGAAATTTGATCATTAAAGTTGCCCTTTTGTCTAGGTTTATTCTGCTAGGAAAAATGTGTAAATTATTGGAAAACACCCACAAATGGGCATCTGTGAGTGACAGATGGGCTTCTATGGGAAGCATTTTCTAAAATCCCAAAATTGCCTTGAAAATCTTGACCTAATGAGCTATGGGCATCTGTTAGGAGAAAAAGGACAACAGATGGGTGTCTATCATAGAAAATGGCCATTTTGAAAGATTTTTCAAGCTCTTTTTCATGCCCCAAAAATACGAAATTAAAAACCACAAAAAAACATTTTAGAAAATTATAAAAATCATGGACAAAACTCGAAGTTTGTGCCTTCCATTTGAAATTTGAAAATTTTCTTTATCATTGGATAACTTTGATCTAGAGTGCCTCAGGACCTGATGTCTATAGTTGCCCCCAATCTTAGCAAACTTAGTGCACTAGTGCCTAAGTGAGCCAAAATTTAGGGTAAAAAGATTCATACTTGAGACAACAAATCTCTAGTTTGTTGGATTGGTTAGGAATGCATGCCGAAGGCAGTGAATCTTTTATTGGTGGCTCGTTTACCTATTGATGCCTCTTAAGAGGAATTTGGTTTTGATGCCTCTTAAAGGGTTTTGGTTTTGATGCCTTTTAAGAGGATTTGATGCTCACGAGGAGACTTTGATGATTTATGCTCACAAAGAGATTTTGACGGACTTATGGGAAGTTTGGTTTATTGAATCCTTTTCTTTTCTTTTTTATTTTTCTGTTTCTTCTTTTCTTCTTTTTGTTTGTTTTTGAAGACTTAGTATTTTTCAATTTTGGACCTTTGGCTTGTTGGCACATTATAGAACTTGATTTGATTTGATTTTTTTTAACATGCCTCTGTTAGGGGTTTGATGCTCGTAGAGAGACTTCAACTGTTGGGTTTAATGCTTACAGGGAGACTTTATTAGTTCATTGCTTATAAAGATACTTTGATGAATTTATTGCTCACAAAGAGGCTTTAATTAATTTATTGCTTATAGGGAGGCTCTGGTTAATTTATTGCTCATAGAGAGGTTATGTTAATTTATTGCTCACAGAGAGGCTTTGATTGTCGGGCTTAATGCTCACAGGGAGGTTTAATAGATTTATTGTTCATAGAGAGGCTTTGATGAATTTATTGCTCACAAAGAGGCTTTAATTAATTTATAGCTCATAAGGAGGCTTCCATTAATTTATTGCTCATAGAGAGGCTTTGATTGTTGGTAAAGCAAGTTTGATTTTGTTTGGGTTTGTTTGTTGTTTGTTGTTTTTTTTTTCTTTTCTTTCTTTTTGTTTTTTACCTTTTTTTTCTTTTCTTTTGTTTGTTGTTGATTTTTTATGTAGATTTTTAGGGCAAGGGAACTTACTTGGTTGCCCTAAGCTAAGGTGTGTATGACAACCTAGCTCTTTGCAGGGTGTTCCTTTAATTTCTACTAATTTTTTCTTGATCTAATTATCTTGCCTTGTTGTGTGGAAAAGGTAAGCTAAAGTTGTTCCTTGACCTATCTTTGCTTGTTAAGTTCGTTCGAATTTTTCCTGTGAGGTTATGTGCAACAACATATATACATAAAAGATTGTTTGTGTGTGAATTATATACATGTGGCTATGTATATGATCATCTAAATGCATGCAAAAATGGTTATGCATATGTAGAGATGATATGTGGGCAAGCACATAAGGTCCTATTACACTTAATGTGTGTGAATGCTTGTAAAAATGTGTATGTAGAGGTGATAAATGAGGTGAGCACATGAAGTCCTATTTTATATGTGATGCATACAGTAATGCATAAACTACTCTCCAAGTGGTTTGGGGGTTTGCTAAAAGTGCAGTTCGACCATCGTTTCCTTGCAGGCGCCTCTTCAGAGATCTATTTTCAAGTTTTTGTATTCTGCTTGACTTTTGAGCTCTCTATACTATCTGATGGCCCCAAAAGATCTCTTGCCCTTAGGACTCTATCTAAAAGGAGACTATTTTGGACCTTTTCTCTATTAGCATCACCTTATTCCTCTGATGCCTATAGTCATTATTTAAAGGTAGTGCGATCCTTGTGGGTTTTGACACTATCTTTTCTCAACGAAAAATGCATCCTGTTAGGGATTTTCACATAAATTTGTGTTTAACTTATGCCTAGAATGGACCCAACCCACTCTAGTGGCTTTTTATTATTTTTTTATAGGATAGACTACCTATTTTTAGGTTTTCACCTTATCCTTTGGCCTAACTTTTACTTAAAGAGCCACTCACGATTTTTAGCTCTAACGACCCTTTTTTCTTTTTTTTTTATGGCATCCCTGTTATCAACTTTAGACTATAACATCTATCTTTATGCCATAAATTCCCTTTTGACCGGTTAATCACATGTTCTTGCTTAGCTTATGCATGCATCCTTATCTATATGCATCTTATAGCAACAATAATAGGCGTGACCATACATGTAATGCAAAACACATGTTTTATTCAATCTCAGGGATAACATCTTGTGTGCATCCAACTCTTATTATCAATCTGTCCTCTCAAATTTTTTGATTGAACATTCTCTCTCAACCCCTTATTTTTTTTTTGTAAAGTGCCTTTTTTTCTGTTTTCACCCTAGTGGGGTGTTTAATTTTTGGAAGGCCATTTTTTTAAATGTGGGGCTTTTTTTCTTTTTTTGTTATTTCTTTTTGTTCTTATTTCTTTCCCTCTCTTTTTTATAGGTTTTTTCCTTAGAACCTTCTTCAGTTTGTTGGCACAACAACTCAGCATTCATAAGGCATTGACCTATATTATGTCATCCAAAAACTTGCAAATATAGCAATAGGGGCTCTTAATCTTTTGACCACTTGGCACTACCCTTTGGATCAACTAATGGTAGAATGCTAGACTAAAAAAAGATGATGGGAAAATTATTTCCTCAACAGGAAAGTCCAACCCTATAAAGTTGCTATATGATTGGTTCAACTAATATAGTGGAAAAGGGAGTGGCATATTCCACCAAGCCACCACAAGCAACTTCTTTTGATATGAAGGAAAGGTATGTGAGTTTATAAAAATCTCAAAAACTATTCTCGATCTCATGGAATAAGAGTTCTCTTGGGATTGCAAAAAAGAACCTGGAACACCTCTTGATCGCGTTGTCTATGTAGAGGATGGACCTAGTATAATCCTTTCCCTCATTATTGGGAAATAATAGCAGCCTTCTAGGCCATGCCTTTTTGGGTGTGGTGTCAACTTTACACATCTTTAGAATTTAGCTAACTTGTTGGAGCAGCGTGTCTTTGTTGATTCTTAATGCCACCTTGTGTTCAAGTGAATACTCTATCTTTTTATTTTTTATTTTCTTTTTTATCTATTTTTTCATTCTTTTGAATCTCTCCTCAGGAATTGTAATGGATGCAATCAATATGCTTATATTCCTAGAGATTAAATAAAGACTTGTGTTTATTGAATTAGTGTTTTACAGATGCTATAATTATTGCCATGTATGATACAAAATAAACAAGACATTGCAAGCATAAGAAAAGCTCATATAATTAAAACCACTAGAGGAAAATTATATATTGTTCAAAGACACTTATTACATCAAAGTAAATAGTTTTTATTCTATCTTTAGAGGGTTATTGATATATCAAGACTCTCTAATTGCCCCTTTCATTCCTTAGAAATGATCAAATCTTCATATGAGTACACTTTAAGTGATTTTAAGCCAAGCATGAGTGCCAAACACTTTACTTCTTCCCCTTCTTTTTAGGGTTCGATACCTGCTCAATGTCAACCCAGTCCTAGATGTGCTCTCTTAAAGCATGATAATAATCCATTTTATGGCCCATGTGTTGATGGTAGGCGTGATACCAATTTGCCCAGTGTGTAAGTCTCCCTTGGCTCACAGTTGGCTTCGGTGGCAAAGGTTGCACTTTCCTTTCTTTGACAAGTTGATTGAGGTACCAAGATAGTGGTTTTCCCAATCTTGGTGCTATAGTTGATACCTTTGTGACCCTATCACCATTGCCTTCACTACCATTGCCATTATTGCACTTATTGCCATGGTTGTCTCTTTCTAAACTCATAGTGCGGGCCTTTTTTTTTAAATATTCTCCCTTGACATCAATGGCGATGTCTGTGATCTTTTTCAAGCCTCATGAAATGGCTCATCATATAACTACTGAAATTCATTGATGTTTTTCCTAATGAGGGCAGTTTTGGTGGGTGCACAAAAATTTTCTTGTATTTGTTGCCATAATTGGATAGATTGGTTTGAAAGCATTTGTAACCAGTCCCTAGCTTTACCTATAAGGGTAAAAGGAAATAGCTTAAATCTGATGGCATTAGTAGACACATTTGGTATTTGAACTGTGTCACTTATTTCTAAAAACATATCCTAATGTTGTGTAATCCCCTTGAGGTTGATAATTATTGCCTTGCTCATTCCTATGTTATGGATCTTCTACCTTAGCTAGTAGGTCTATTATGAGAGGTGGATCTCTAAGGATTCTTTGATCTCTTAGATTCATATTGGCTTTTAACTTTTTAATCCTATAAAATGTCCTCTCAATTTCAGGGTCAATAGGCAATATTAGTCGATTCCTTATCATAAACTATTGACACTTGTATGAATAACAAACTTAATTAGAATATAAATAGATAAGAGGAGATAAGAAACACACAAAATTCACTATAAAACTTAAAATAAATAACACATGCCAATGTATTCCCCGACAATGGCGCTAAAAACTTGACGGATATCTAGCAAGTGTACTAGATTGGCTAGTAATATAGGAAAATAAAGATGAAGACCCTAAATATTGAACCCAAGGAAAACTTGTGCATGCATAAAAAGATTTTGAGTTTTAGAATAAAAATTATATGTAGAGAGAGAGAAGAAATCCTAGAAGTTATGATGAAGATTTAAAATCAAAATAATGAATCAAAACAAATTATGAATGACTTAAAATAAATAACATGAATAAGCAAGTAATTAAAATAGGGTAACAATCAGTATCTAAAAATAACTTTCACTAAGGGACTATCCACCTTAACCTTTTATTGCAATTACTTGATTTCTTAAGAATACAAGTGATTATGGAAAACTAGATGAATAAAACCTAATACCTTGAATCAAGAATATCTTTTTTAAATATTAAATTTCCTGTTAAAAATAATTTAACATTTAGCATAAAAATCTAGTTTAACTTCCTACACATTCATTAAACTCTTTTCCAAGAAAATTTAATTCTAGTATATTCTCGGTTCCTCCTCTCTTAATATTAATCAATATTAATAAGACATAATTATCTCAAAACAGAAAACAATCATGCATTAACTCAAAAGATTAATCCAAGAACATAAAAATCCCTAATTGTGCTTAAATCAACTTTTAGTTATTTAGATCAATAAACCAACAATTAATTCAAACAAAATAAAAAATGAGAATATGCTTAAAACCCAAAAATAATCAACTTGAGTTTACATTAAAGCTCAATTAAGTCATCACAACAAAAGATTAAGGATTCAAGTATCAGTTAAGAAAAACTTCTCGCATTTTATAATTAAAAGCTAAAAACTAAGTTTAAAAGAAAATTACAGGGAATGTAAACTAGACTCAAACTCTAGCTAACGTAAAAACAATAACTAATCCCCCCCCAACTTGTGATTTAAGTCTTCTTTTTATAAGCAAAATAGAGGCGGCAAAATAGAAAGTTTAATCCATCTTAACTTCTTAAATCAAGCCTCAAATTTCCTACTTTAATTGACAGAAGACTTCCTATTTAAGCAAACTCTCTTGAACTAGTAGAATAGGACTTGAAACCACCGATTCACTTCCTTTAAAACTTCAGCAAAAACTCATTCGGGAGAGTAAAAAAGGCAATTCCACCGAATAACCCTTGTTTAGCCTTCAAAGGGGTCCATTCGGTAGAATCAATTCTTGATTCCACCGAATGGTCTTCTTTCCTTCACTTTAAAAGGCCATTTGGTAGAATCAAGAATTGATTCCACCAAATGGTCCTCTACTGGACTAACAAGCAATGTTTTCTTCATTCTTTGCTTCTTATTTTGCAAAATTACCCTTTCAGTCCTTCAATTTCTTCTTTTTTCTTTCAATTTTACACCTAAAAATATAAATAAATACAATTAAGTCCTTACATCACAAGTTAAACAAATTAAACACTAGACTAACTAAAATACTATAAAATTAACATAATAAACCAGCTAAAAATACTTAAAAATATTATAAAATGCACACTTATCATTGGTCACTGATATTGTGGCTCTGAAACGAATATATGGTGCCCATCCCCATTTCTCACTTTCATCAAAATCCATAAAACTGCCAATCATGTTAGTAATAATAATTGTTGTTACCCTCGAATGCCAAAATAAATGGAATCAAGTTCACAACCAGTTATGGAACAAAAACCCATTGCAAAAGAACCTAGAAGGTCCGGTAAGGTATGTCGGGAGATTGAGAGATACAAATTTCTAATCACCGATAGTGACACTATTGAGTTAGTTAATCTCAAGGATTTAACTACCTACCGAGAAGCTATTGATAGCCCTGACTCAAAAAATTGGCTTGGAGCCATGAAATTCGAGATGCAATCAATGTACGATAACCAGGTTTTGGCCTTGGTTGATCCATCGGAAGGTGCTAAGGTAATTGAATGCAATTGGCTATTTAAACTCAAAGCTGACGAGACCTATAAAGGTAGACTAGTAGCGAAAGGTTTTCGGCAAACTCATGGTGTAGACTATGATGAGACCTCTTTGCCTGTAGTCATGCTCAAGTCCATTAGGATCTTGCTTGCCATAGTTGCATATCATGACTATGAGATATGGTAAATGGATGTCAAAATTGCTTTCCTCAATGAAAATCTACTTAAGGATGTGTATATGACATAGCCTGAGGGTTTTGTCAATCCTAAGCATCCTAAGAAGGTTTGTAAGCTTTAAAAATCTATTTATGGATTAAAGTAAGCATCCCAAAGTTGGAATCTCCATTTTGATGAAGTAGTCAAAGAATTTGACTTCATAAAAAATGAAGATGAGCCTTGTGTGTTCAAAAAGGTTAGTGGGTGCATAATAGTGTTTCTGGTCCTATATGTGGACGACAAACTTCTCATTGGGAATGACATTCCAACATTGCAAAAGGTCAAGCAATGGTTGGGGAAGTGTTTCTCAATGAAAAACTTAGGTGAAGCCGAGACAATACTTGGTATTCGGATCTATAGAGATATATCACATTAGCTTTTGGGACTAAGTCAAGAAAAGTACATAGACAAAGTACTAAAGCATTTTAGTATGAGAGACTTAAAGAAAGGGTACATACCTTTGGCTTTGGGAGTTCCTTTGACTAAAGAACAGTGTCCTAAAACCAAATAGGAGAGGGACAACATGAGTAGAATCCCATATGCATCTGCTATTGGATCTATCATGTACGTTATGTTATGTACTCGATTAGATGTTGCTCATGCACTGATTATAACTAATAGGTTTCAGCAAGACCCTGGTGAGAAGCACTGGTCTGCTGTAAAGAGGATTCTAAAGTACCTGTGAAGGACTAAGGATCACTTCTTAGTGGTGGTAGTCAAGAAGAGCTCGTCATACAAGGTTATGCCGATGTTGCTTTTTAGACCAGTACTCAAGATTTTAGATTGCAATTTGGTTTTATTTTTTTTGAATGGTGGTGCTGTCAGCTGGAGAAGCTCGAAGCAAGAGACCGTTGTAGACTTAACTACAGAATCTGAGTATATTGCAGCAGTGAGGCTATAAAAGAGGCTGTTTGGATTAGAAAATTCATTTCTAGATTAGGAGTGGCCATAAGCATCCTAGATCTATTAAATTTTTTTTGTAACAATAAATAGGCCATCGCACAGGCCAAGGAGCCCCGGTCACACCATAAATCCAAACACATACTCATAAGGTACCACCTGATCAGAGAAATCATTGATCGTGGGGACGTCAAGATTAGCAAGATAGAAAGTGAAAATAATGTAGCAGATTCTTTGATGAAACAGTTACATCCAAATCTACATGAAGCTCATTTAAGAGTGTTCGGTCTTAGGGCTATGCCCAATTGGGACTAGTGCTAGTGGGAGATTGTTAGTGTAAGCCCTAGCCCCAATACATTGTTATAAAACATTTAGGTTAATAAATGAGGCATTTGTTTTATCTATTATATTCATGTGCATATCAAATGATAGAACTATCCAAGAATGTTGTTTCAGTTTAAGTTATCATGTGTGAGGCACATGGTTGTAAGACCTTGAAGCAATTGAGACTTTATTCTAAATATCCCTAATCAGTCATTGTTATGGATAACAAATGAATTAAGACTAGCATGCTCTCTTTAATAAGTTGAGTTCTGTCTTACAGATCATAAGGACTAGAGTGTCAATCAGAGATCATAGATACATGTTTAGAACATGGTATCTAAATTCGATCCGTTCATGAGAACACTACATGGTACAAGTCATAAGTGTTTCTTATATGCAAGTTTTGCATCGGAGTTCTTAGACCTAAAATCTCTATGAAACTCTTTATGAATTACTATGTACTTTGACATATTCCTAACGTACTCGTAATAGGGTGACAAGTATGGGTATGATTGGGCATGCACTAATTCATGTTAGAGAGCATAAAAGAAGTAAAGGGATTATCTTTCTCGATAAGAGAAAAAATATCATCGGCTACTTGATTAGTGAACTGAGAAGTGTATGGCCATACCGAGATGAAATAATGAGTAATCATTATTTATCTAAGAATTCAGTGTCACTGGAATATCAAGAAAGGAATTAGTACATATAAGGATGACTAGTTCCATGCCTTATATTAATTTTGATATTTATGGGTAAGGGATTATGCAAAATTGCAATATGTCACTACATGCCATTTGCTTTTTCATTTAATTTGGAATGCTATAATATCTTGCTAGAGAATATATATAGCCTTTGAATTATTCATTAATTCATTGCTAATATTAAATGAACCTATAGGATCGCACATAAAGCATTGGGCTTAAAATATTTAAAATAGAGTATTGGACATTAATTTGGGCTTTAATTTAAAGTCAAATTAATGTGTTTAATGGATATTAAATTACTAAATGGACCTTGATCCATGAGAGAGGAAAAATCGGCTCACTAGGTTTAATGTCAATTGATTAATTATCTTAGGGTAATTAAGGTCATTGAGGTTTAAATCCTAAATAATATTTCAATCAATTAGCAGCACTTAAAAGGGAGATATTATGGCCGAAATTCAAGCTAGGATTCCTAGTTGAATTTGGCAAGTAATAAACCCTAAATAAGTGATGCATTTTGATTAAATGTCTTATGCCATTTTAAATTAATTTGAATTTAAAACTAAAGGAATTTGAATTAATTTGAATCACTTAATTAGGAAGTGATGGAGGCTGAAAATACTACCCAATTCTAGGGGATTTCGGCATCTACATTATTTCCTAAACCAAGTGATATAAATAATGAAATGATTTTTCCAAGTTAATTTTTTTCTCTCTCATTGCCGCCACTTTCAAGAGAATAGAATTCTTTCTTCTTCTCTTGGATTTTGAGTAGCCATTGGTGAACCTAAAATAAGGACAAGATCATATCCTATGGCTTCAAACCATTCCCATTGTCGAATACACAAACATAGAGCTAGCACTCACGGTTTTAAGCCTTCTTTGCAAGTGTATGTGTGAACATAGAGAGGTGTGGCATAAAAGCAACATCTTTGGCATTGGGGATCGAGATCAGAGATATATAAGTCCATCTTATATATTGGTCATTTCAAAATCAAGTTTTGAAGAGCATGCAAGCATGTAAGTTTGTTTAAAACCCTAAAATTGCATGTTTCGATTCTATATTGTATATTGCGTGGCATGTATGATCAAAATTTTTAATTTTTTTGCTGCGTGGTCATTATGTTTTTGCCATGTGATATCCCTTTAATCACCACTATGATGCACACCAAACCCCATTAGCATTCAGTTTGATCTCAAAAACTCAAATTTAAGGCTCAAGACTGAATCAAGATTCATTTTACTCGTAAAGATTGGTCACTTCACAATAGATAGGATTTATTCCTACCTATTATTGATGATCAATCTATAAGGCATCTGCTGGGCACCACAAGGTAGGTATCACGGAATTGCCACCCAATAGAACATTGTGAAAGTGAGTTCTAACCTCATAAAGCTGAAATCAGAGATAGTTTAGACTTTACTCCTATTTATAACTTAGTTAATGTTTACATAAATGAGTCTTTGTGTTTAAGTATCTCAACCCCTTCTCAATCATTTTTATGGAAAAAGAATTAAAAGGCGTATTGTAAGCACACCAGAAAACTGTAAAATAATTAACAAAGAATACTTAAAAAAATCATACATAAAACTAGGGAATTTACCAAATCCTTTTGAATGAGGACATTCATCCTCACATGTGTATTTACAAAGCAGATAGAGTTTTGGATATGTTTTAGAGAAAAGAGGGCATTGAGCCCTTACAGCTTTTGACGAAAAAGAATCGCATTAATTAATTTTAAGATAGAAAAATTGTTCATATATAAAAAGAATCTTTAATTTTTTATATATTATTTTATGAGAGAAAATTATGATATTGGTCCCTTTTATTATAGAAAAAACCACTCAATACTAGTATATAACTATTTAGTGAGTTTCTAGTTAATGCTCAAAAAAGCATTTACTTGTAATAAAAATGACATTAAAGGATAATAATACAAGAGAAGAAAACATACACAAATCGGGCTGCGTGTTAAGTTAGGAACATTAGTTCCCTTATGTATACTTATGAAAATTCTTTTGTGTGATTTTTGGATAAAAAATGGACATTGATCCATTTTATATGAGAAAGCCTAATTAATTGAGTAGAAAATATTTGATGTGAGTTTTTCTTTTATTACTATGCAAAAACCCCTTTTCTACTAATTATTACAACCAATTTGCAACAAAAAAAGGAAAAGAAAATAATATAGACCAAATACAAAAATAAGTTAATATCTAAATTAATGAGAGAGAAACTAAACTAAACTTAACTTATCTTTGGTCACCAATTTTGAATCCTCCCACACAGAAGCATCACATGATTTGCCAAGAAAAGAAAAAAAAACACATGGATTAATAAAATAAAATAATAAGTAAGACATTTAGATCATAAGAATTATGAACAAAAAATAAAAACATCAAAATAGGCATTAATGGAATTATAACACAAGAGTTAAATCAAAAAAAGAAGGCAAAACAAGGAAAATAACTATCGTAATGAATAAAATAAAAGCAAAATAGAAGAAAAAAAAGAAGAAAACTAACACAGAAAAGAAAGAAAAAACTAAAAGGATGAGTCACAGACTCATCTAAGAAGAGGAAAAGAGTGAGTGATGCCTTTAAGTCATGTCCAATTACTCAAATGATGATCAAAAGGAGGGGGAGTGAGTCACCTATAAAGGGCGAGACTCAGGAGCAAGTCATGATTTTTGAGTCAATTTAAAGCCTTTAATTGTGCTAAGTTCACCCAATCAAGAGAGAAAAACATAAATATGTTCTCAAAACCTCTTTTTTAATTCTTAAAATCACAAAAAAAACTGTAGAAAGGCATTTTTCAAAAACAGACATCGGAGAAGGATAGAGTGCTTATGCTTCCTGGCTACTTTAGAATAGCATTATCCTCATTAGGTAACCCTGACAGAGGCTAACTCAGGAACTAGTGTTTGCGGTCAGCCTAAATTGAGGAACTTAAGGCTAAGGTGACTTCTTTGGAGTCCACTAGTAAGGCCATGTTAGGGTCTCATTAAGAGGAGCTATTAACATAAAAGAGTATTTTCATAAATATGATGGCCCAAACTCATGGGGATCTCCTTTCACAGGTGATGTTTATTTGTAAGCAGTGTCACCTGGATGAGGATTTTAGTTTTCTAAAGGACCCAACTGCTTGGCCTAAGGCTTCTTCAAAAGGGGAGAATGAAGGAGACATAAGTTATGAGGAGATTGAAAAGGCCAAAGGTGGTGGTGATGGCATCCATCCTATCAAACATGAAGAGATCGAAGGCAGTGTTCAGTCCGTTGAAGAGCCTATAGAAATGGAGGGAGATGCTCCAAAGTGATTTTGATAGCTTTTCATTAATGTTAGTTGTATTTTGAATCTGATTACTATGTAAAATAGTTATTTATTTTAATTAAAATTGTTCACTTATTTGCAATGGCGTTATTTTTAATTTGGAGTGTAACTAATTGCTTAGAATGAATTCTTTTCGTAATTAATTCAATTGCTATTTTATTCCTCAATCATTTCAGTTGGAAAGGGAGGTATCACATCTTAGATCATATATTTTTTCAAGACCTCTACGTTCCATGATCTGGGGATGTCTAGACCTTCCAAGCTTTTGAGTTTATAGGTGTTCTTGCTCAAAACATTAGAGACTTCATAAGGTCCTTCCTTATTAGGCATGGGCTTCCCTACTCCTACATTTCCCAATCCTATATTAGCCTTTTTGAGGAGCCGGTCGCCAATGTTAAATGATCTTGCTTTGACCTTATTATTGTAGTACTTGGCGACCCTCTATTTATAGGTTGCTATTTTGACATATGCATCCTCTCTTTTTTCTTCTATTAAGTCCAAATCCTATCTCCTTTCATGACCATTTTCTCGTTCAGAATAAAAAGTTAATCTATAAGAAGGGACACCGATTTATACTGGTATAATTGCCTCAAATCTGTAAACAAGGGAGAAGGGGTTTATATTATTCTGGCTTTTAGCGATGCTCAGTAGGACCACAGGATGCTTTGCAATTCTTCTGTCCAATTTCCTTTGGCTTCACCCAACCTCTTTTTTAATCCTTCAAGGATCGTTCTATTAGTGAATTCCATTAAGCCATTGCTCTGAGGATGGGTGATTGAGGTGAAACGTAAATGGATTTTTAGGTTGGCGCAGAAGGACTTAAATGTTGTGTTATCAAATTATTTACCATTGTTAGTAATAAACACCTTTGGTAGACCATATCTGTAGATTATCTCTTTTCACGCAAAATTCTTTACCTTTTTCGCAGTGATTATGGGCAGCATTTTGGCTTCTATCCATTTGGAAAAGTGATTAACTGCTACAATCAAGAACTTCATTTGCCATTTGTCTTGTGGAAATGGTCCTAAGATGTCCAATCCCTACTGATCGAATGGCTAGGAAATTTCAATCTATTATTATTTAGATACTGGTTATCTAGTTATCCTACCATTAATTTGGCATTGTTGACACCTTTTGACCTATTCTAGAGCATCATTACAAATGTTATGCCAAAAGTATCCAGTTTGTAGGACCTTTTTGGTGATTGCTCTACTAGACTTATGGGCACTGCAAATCCCCTTACTACAAGAAAATTCTGAAATAGCAACGGAAAATTAGCAACAGAATTTATTTTCGTTGCTAATTAGCAACAAAAATCAAATTTCATTCCTAAAATTGGTGGAAGTTTTTAGCTTTAGCAATGAAAATGGAAAATGATTGTCTTCCATTGCTAAAAATAGAGGGAACTATTAGCGCTAAAATTTTATGATGGAATTTAGCAACAAAATTGCATTTTCATTGCTAAATAAAGCGCTAGCAAAATGCTGGGAAAATTTGCAACGAAAATCACCAACGGAAACAAATTTTTTTTGTTGCTAAATTACCAATGGAATTTTTTTGTTGTTGCTAAAGAGCAATGGAATAATTTTCCGTTGCTATTTTGTTTTTGGTTGCTAAAATAGCAATAAAATGTGTTTTTGGTTCCAATTTTAGCAACGAAAAACACAATTCGTTGCTATTTTAGCAATGAAAAATTATTTTGTTGCTATTTTCATTTTTGTCCTTGGTATAAATATGCCAAAAAAAATTTTCCTATTCGAATTTTCCTCCTCCTTTTTCTCTCCCTGCCTTGTCGTCTTGCTTTTTCCTCCCTCGCCCTCGCCCTTACCCTCTCCCTTGTCTTCTCGCCCTCTCCCTCTGCCAGTACCAAGTAACCAGAGAAACAACTAGCAAAGAAAAAATTGATGAATCTTTAGATAGCGACATTTCCTCCGGTCGCAAGCTCACTTACTCATGGTACTCTCTCTCTCTATTTCTTCTTATAAATTTCTTGTATTTTTCTTTATCTTTTTCTCATACCTGAAATTTTTTGAACTTCATTTCTATATTTTGAAAAATAGCTTGACATTGTTGTATATTCACGTTTTGATGTAGGAAAGGTGGATTTGAGACATTGAGGAAAAGCATTTGTTAGGTAAGTTGCAGATCGGGTAGATTTTAGAAAATTCTACACCTTTGCTACCTCTTCTCGGTTTCTTAGGTTCTCTTCTTCCTTCAGGTCAATTATTATATCACTTTTCTCTCTATTTTTTACTTCTTTCTGTGCTTCCCTCTCTATTCTTTATCATTTCTTTTTATATTTATAAATTACTCAAATTCTATTTGGTTTCTCAAAAAACTTACCCCGATTTTGTACTCACTCTTGTTACATTTGTTTCAAAAGTTCAAACATAACTGAAATTTTCTTTGATTTTTAAGGATTATTAAATTGGAGTTTTCTCTTTCTCTCTCCGTTTTTATTCTTTTTCTCATTTTTAAGGATTCTTAGTTGATGTCAATCTCTCATTTGAGGGTTTTTTATTTTGTCTTTTTTCTCATAACAAACAGCCATAAAAGATTAACTATGGATTCTTCATCAGCTGAAGGCTTACCAGCAATGCCTGTAATGTAATTATTTGATGTTTTACTACATGAAAATTATGTCATGTTTGTTCCGTTGAATTTCAATTTGATTATAGTTAAACACGTCTTAGCTTAAGCATATGAGGAATTAGGGTTAGATCAAGCATCGGGGGCAGTTTATATCTTGAAGTTCAATACAGATGATAGGAAATTTTTCTTCCGGAATTAGGTAAAGTTCATTTTCGTGTATTTTACATTATTATTGCATTAACCATGACTTGTTACCTATTATATGATTTTGGAGGTCTTTTCATTTGTATAGAACTAGAAACCATCTTGCTTTTTTAAAACTGTGCGATTCTATTTCATTATTCACTACATCTTCTATACTGCTATTGTTACCTTCTATGGCATTCACTAGTTATCACCTACACACATGCACAAAATTGAATATCATTTTATTTTTTAATTTACTTGATTGGAATCAAAATGCTGAGAAAAGATTAATGGTCTGATATTTGATTATTCATGTCATTCACAATAATTCACAAAAGAATATATTGATAAAATACAACTCATACAAATGCATACTGATATTTAAACTTTTACAGCCATTATCAGATGCTTGTAGCTTTGGCTATGAAGATATCTATAAGATACTGGAAAGTCGAGGAATAGATCTATTAATGCACTTTGTTAATATTTAAGTGATTCTTAAAACATGTCGATAACATTTGCTAACTATTTCTTCGAGAATATTATTTCATAAGTGGCTTAATTTTAAGAATTGGTTCCATAAAAGCAAAATCCATTATGTGCTTGTTGAAAATTGGGGCTTCTTTTTATATTATTTTCCTAAATTATATGACCCTATGCACCTGTAAACACTGTATTTGGATTATATTAATTGAGATTGCATAATTTTGCATTTTCTTTTAGTTTCTAATAAAAGTAAAGTTAAAATTAAATAAATAAATGGAGACGTTTATTTAGCTCTTAAGCTTACTGGTTCTATTTGTGTTTTTGGGTACTGTAATGGGCTCTTGTTTGATTTTTTTAGGTGGTTACTGTATCAATTGGTTTTGACAGAGCTTATTAATCTACCTTTGATTTATTTTCTGTTCCTCTTAATGTGTTGTTGTTATTTTGGAGAGTTGACAGGTATCTTGAGTTATAGAACATAGATTTTTGAAAGTAGAAAACTGATACTGTGGCTGATTCTGATTCTGATTTTTTTATTAATTTACATTACGTTTTTTCTTTGGAAGTTATAGCATAAGTACAATTCAAAACATATGCATAGCATGGGCTAATTAGGAGCTATTTTTTCCATGAGTTAGATCCTTATGAAGAGATGGTTCATTCGATATCGACAAGGGAGGTTATTGTTCGCTCATCAAGAGGTTTATCTGAACCAGGGACATTATTCAAGAGCTTGATGGCCATCCTTTCGATATGTGGTGAGTAATAATAATAAAAAAAAGAACAAATCTTTTTCTCCACAAGATTTGCTAGAATCCCTCAATGAAAAAAGGTCCGGATTGGTGCAGATGGTTTAGTTAGTTGAGAAAGTGAGGGATAGCTTGGAGTTTGGTGTACTTTTTGTTCATTATATATTATTTTGATATTTGTTTTAAGTGATTTTTGTTCTTCTATAGAGTAAGATGTGAAGAATGAAGCAGAGGCCTATATGTTGAAGGAGCCATCATTTTTAAAATGGCAGGAGAAAGCTACAAAATTAGCTCAAGAAGATAATACTGCAAAAATGGTTGAAATGCAAACAAATGTGTGTAGCCTAGAAGAAAATTTAAAGGCTGATAGGTTAGTTTGGCATATTGCTTTGTTTTCTGGACTTGTGAGCTCTTGGGTGTGTGTTTGATTATTTTTTTTAAATATCTTTACTGCCAAGAAGGTGGCTTTTGTATGCCTTTTTGATGACGTAATACTGACTCAACTAATGAATTTTCAGCTGAATTCCACATGTTTATAATTAATTCAAATTTATCAGTAGACTTTTCAAAAAAATAATACTTTTGACTTTTAATTTTTATTTTAATTATAGTGGAACTTTTAATTTGTTCTCATCAATTGTATTTTATCATAAATTTTTGTTGCAATTATATAATTGTTATTTTATCACAAATTTTTGTTGCAATCATATAATTCTTTCTTAATTGCATTTAAAGGCTGAATAATTAGGTATATTATGCAGATGTCGACCTATTGAACTGAACTCTGTTGCTTTTTGCCTCACAATTCTAGGTTATGCTATTGATAAAGGAAGACCAGTTAGAGAACACCACCTTCCTTGCTGTGGTATTGGTGTTGGCTGGTTCTTGTAAGTTATCTTCAATTCTAACTATCAACAAATATATGGATGCCTCATTTTCTTACAAAATATTTTATATTAACTTGAAATTATCAAAAACATTTTCATCATATACTTCCATTAGTTGAGTCATCAAGATAGAAATATCAAAATATCAATTTCCAGAAGGGTAGATATAAAGATAAGATTAAGAAAATGAAAATGGACTGATATAATTAAATTGGTTGATGCGTGAGCAAGAGAATTAAAATAAGTCTAATTTTTTCTATTGAAAGGTTCAAGCATTTATATAGTACTTCATTAAATGAATTGAGCAATTAACACTTTTTTTTAATACTACTGTAATTAACAAGTTAATTATTGTAACTTCTTAAAAAAAATAAGTTAACTACTATAACATAAATAATGAAACTCAAGAACAAAAATTCATAAATTAGATCACAATGAAATTCTTTATAATCTTAGTGGCTAAAGTTAAATTTAAAAAAAAAATTAGGAGAGGCCCTATCGAATCTAAAGTTTTCATAGTGTTTTGGTATGAAAATAACTAAATAAGTAAACATTAAATTGGAAAACACTTGGATACATGAGATTTTCATTGACAAATCTAAACTAATAATAAAGTGGCATATAATTAAATTGGTTAAAAAAGAAGTAAAGCAACTATCAAAATACATATGTACTAATATTTTATCGATGGATTGTAAGACTCGACTATTTGACCATATTATTTATATCAAAAAGGTGAGAGCATGTCTCGCATTCTTCAGTCTTGTGCAGTTGTGTGGACACATCCGACATTAAAGAGTAAACACTCATTTTCATTAGAACAAGTTTCTAAACTCTAATGAAATGTAAAACTAAAATTATAATCATTTATATATTAGTATAAAATAGCCATTATAATCGAATGACAACTAATGGTTCTAATAATTAATTTAATAACCCGAGTCTTATTTACAAATGAAAAGAAAAACAGTTATGCAATTATCTTACTACTGTAGTTGAGCAAATTGGCTCAAACTGAATGAATCTAGAAACATATAGACTTTGAAATACCAATGGGCCTGGCTAAAAGAATAAAAATACAGAATTGGTAATTTGAAGTGTATGTGCTTTTGAAATGAAGTAACAAATTGACTTAAGATATTTTCATGCATCTCAGGTGGATGATGAAGCAATGGACTTGAACAAAGCACTAATGTCTAAATTACTCAAACTTGATGATGTTGCTGTTATTTACATAGACTAGAAGTGATCAGATCCTTAACTCTATTGTCACATTCTGAGTTATTCAACTGAAAGTTTTGATGCTGTTGGAAGTCAATGGACGTGGGTTATGCACTGAGTTACAAGTTCTAAATTAACTATGTAATTGCATGGAAATAGAAGATCAAGTTTTCTTTTTTCTTCTCTTTAAAATAGCTTTTGATTGGCAAAAAAAAATTCTGCATACTATTTTCGAAGGATAGATTTTTTCTTTTCATCTTATTCTTGATTGGTGATTCTATTTTTGAAGCAGTGGCATATACATATACGGGATGATTTCACATTCATTTACTATTTAAAATATAATATAAGGATTTTTTTCTCTATCTTAGTTGGATTGAAGAAATGAATTCTTCAATATTCCGAGCAAATTGATTGAAAAAAGGAAGGCCCGGAATTGCAGTTTTGCTATTATGTCCCATTTTCACATTTTTTGGTCTTTTTTCTATCTTTTAAAATTATAGCAAATTTAATGGATTGGGTTAAAATAATTTTTAGCGACGGAACGTACCGTCGTGAATTTTTTTATTGCTGGGTGAATTTAGCAACGAAAATTACAACTTTCGTTGCTAAAATTAACAAATAGCAATGAAAAATGGTTTCCGTTGCTATATTTAACAATGTTAATTGTAATTTCCATTGCTAAAAATAGCAACACAAATTAATTTCTATTGGTAATTTCAACCAATTCACAGAATCATACATTTGGTGGATTTTGCAATGGATTTTGAATTTCGTTGCTAAAAAATAGCAACTGTCAAATTAGCAACCAAATTTTTCATTGCTAATTTTGATTAGCAACATAAAATCAATAATTTTCGTTGCTATTTGATTATTTTCTTGTAGTGTCTCATGTATTTCTCTTATGATGTAGCTTCCATCTTCTTTTGAGATACATTTTAACCAAGGAAGACTGAACACCTTTTTGTATAGTTCTTCCCCAATTGTGGAGTAGCTAAGCGACTTTTGCGTGATCTTTTTGGCTTGGGCTTCATCTTTAGGTAGTTCTCCCATTTATAGGTATTGGATGATTGGAGTCATCCATGTGTTTATTTTTCGATCTACCTTTATTAGTTTGGCTTCGTTGAGGGAAGGTTCGAGCATTTTCGCTATGTGACATCTCTTTCAATCATCCCTTCATCTGAAGCTACAAATTTAGTGAGTCGATCAGCCATTCGAGTGTCTTCTCTTGGAGCTTTCTCTAGGATCCATGTTGTTCCCATGTATTCTAGCTCTTAAAGGTTCGCCTTTACCTTTGCTAGATATTTCTTCATGTTTTCTCCTTTTGCTTTGAAGTTCCCAAGTACTTGTCTTGTTACTAACTGGGAGTCACTTTTAATTATTAGGCTATTTTGTCTGACAGCCTTGATTCACGTCAATCCTTTTAATAATGCTTCATATTCTGTAACGTTATTGGATGCTTCAAAGCTCAACTTGATTGCATGTTTGACAGTTATTCCAAGAAGGCCTTTGATTATGATGCCTATGCCTCCCCTCCGACTATTGGAAGCTTAATCGACCATCATTTCCCAAATGACTTTTTTGATTTCTTCAACTTCCCTTTCTCTTGTAAATCCTACCATGAAATCTATAAGGGTTTGAGCTTTGATTATTTTCCTGGGCTCGTATCTTACATCAAAGGATTGTAATTTGATTACCTAGACAACCATCTTTCCCTCTAGGTCGGGCATTTGTAGTATTTTTTGCAAGGGTTGGTTTGAACATACCACAATTATGTGCGTCTCAAAGTATTGTCTTAATTTTTTAGTGGACATTATCAAGGCAATGATTAATTGCTCGATTAGGTTCTTCTTCAGCTCCGTTCCTTTTGGCACTTAGCTAAAGTAATAGATGGGCAACTATTGACTCCTTTCTTCTCACACTAGAATAGTCATTGTAGCTTCTTCAAAGGTAGATAGGTACAAGTATAGCTTTTCTCCTGGAATTGTTCGGCTTAATAAGGGCAGATTTGTTAAGAATTTCTTTAATTCCTTGAAGTCTTTCTGGAAGTCTTCATTCCATGTCTACACTCGCTTTTTCTCAATCTTTTAAAGAAAGGAGTGTAGCATTTGGTTGAAGATGAGATGAATCTTCCAAAGGCCATTATTCTCCCATTCAGTTTTTGGATGTCTTTCACATTGATTGGGGGTTGCATGTCTAGGATGGCTTTGATATTTTTAGGATTGGCTTTAATCCCTACCTAATAATTTTCCTGATAGCACTCTAAAGGCATATTTTTTCGAGTTTAGCTTCATTCAAAATTGGTTAAAAGTGGTGAATATTTTGCTCAGATTGGTTGCATGCTCCTCCGGGTTCTTGCTTTTTACGATTATGTCATCCATGTATACCTCTATAGCTTTTTTGATATGTTCTTTTAATATTTTATTCATCAGTCTTTGGTAAGTAGCTCCCGCATTTTTCAATTCGAATGTCATGACTTTGTAGCAAAAGGTACCACCATTAGTGATAAAAATGGTTTTCTCTTGATTGAGAAACCATCTCAAAATTTGATGGTATCTAGCGTATGCACCTAGCAAGGAATAAATGGCATGAAAAGCCATGGTATTGACTAGTTGGTCAATGTTAGGGAGAGGATAGTTGTTTTTAAAGCAAGCTTTGTTCAAATTGGCGAAGTCTATGCACATTTGCAACTTCCCATTTTTCTTTTTTAAGAGCACAATATTCGCCAGCCATTTAGGATATTTAACTTCCCTAATCGTTTCAGCTTTTAGCAGCCAATCAATCTCTTCAAAGATAAATTTCTTTCATTCGGGGGTATGTCTTCTCAGTTTCTGCTTTGCGGGTGGGAAATTCAAATCTATATTGAGTTTATACGTAATGATTTCAGGGTCTATGCCTAGGATGTCTTTGGGTTTCCAAGCAAAAGTACCTTGGTTGATTATCAAGATCTACATTACTTCATTCTCAATGCTTTTTGACATTCTCGATCCAATTTAGATTGTCTTTTTTTTTGGCAATCTCTTTAGTGGTGAGCTCTCCTTTGGGATTCATTCTTGGTTATTCGACTGCTTCTTCCTTCTTCTCTTTTGGTTTTACTATATAAGCCTGTTTGGATTTTTTTATTATGGCATTGTAGGTTTCCTTGGAAGCCCTTTGATTTCCTCATAAAATTGCCACTTCTTTGTTGATCAGGATTTTTATCACCATGTATTGAACGTTAGTGATTGCCCCAATTTTGAATAGTAATGCCTTTTGAATATTGCATTGTACGCAAAATTCACATCTATTACCATAAATGTTGTTCAACATATGTGAGTTATCTTTTCGTCTCTAAGATCCATAAATAAGTCGACCGATCCACTCACTAGGACTGTGGCATTGCCAAGTCTAATCAGCTGGGTGGTGTATGGTTTTACTTTTTCCAAAAGAACCTTATCTTTTAATAAGCCTCCAGGGTGAGGATATTGATCATGCTTCCATTATCGATCGAAATTATTTTTACCTGAAAGTTTGCAATGCTTGCTTCTACGACTAAAGTATCTTCATGAGGGAACTTTAGATCTCTTGCGTCTTTAGTGGAGATAGTCATTAGCTATAATCTTTCAGAAGCAGTTGAGAAATATACACCTTTTCCTTTTTTCCTCTTACTTATGCTTTCTCCATAAGATAAACCTCCTGCAATCATATTAATGACTCTGAATTTTTTCTTTGGCCTTTCAGCTTCTTTTGGCCTTCTTCTCTCCTCATCCTTATTATTAGAGTCTGATTAGACATTTCCTTCTCGTAGTGGTTTACAAAAGCTCATTGGGATTAGGCCTACGAATTTCTTCAGGGAGCCTCTCTGTAGGAGTCCTTCGGTCTCATTTTTCAATGCATTGCAATCATCTGTAGTGTGGCCAATATCCTTGTGGAATTGGCAATCTTTGGTTTTATCTCTAGAAATGTAAGATCATTTTGACATTCTTATGCCAATTTACCTTGGTTTGCTTCTCTTTTATCCACATTAGGACTTGTGATGGAGGAGCATTTAATGTTGTAAAGGTTTTGACCATGTGGCATTTGATCATACTGTGCTTGTTCTCTCTTCTCTTTCCATATTTCTTTAAAGAGTTTTCACTTTTAGGGCATCTATTCCTCCTCTCGCTTTCCCCAATCGGTGGGCTTCTGTTCCTCCGATTATTCTATCCGACAGGTTGGATTCCACCACAAAAAAAATGCATTTTACCGACGGATTTTTACCGATGGATTTGTGCTTTTACCGATGAAAAATGGCCTTACCGACGGTTTTTTATTATTTTACCGACGGAAATAATCCGTCCGTAAAACGCTCGTAGGTACCAAATTACCGGCGGAAAATTCCGTCAGTAAATATTACCGATGGATATATAATAATATTCCATTGGTAATTTTATTAAAAAAACCATCGGACATTTCGTCGGTTTGACTTTTTACCGACAGATATTTCGTCGGTAATCTGTCGGTAAATTTTATTACTAAAAATATTCATTTATTTTAGTAAAAACAGCGACAGATGTATCCGTCGGTATTTTATCGGTAAAATAAATTATGCATTATTCTCTAAAAATTTTTGCAAAAACTATATATTTCCTGCTAATTTATATATTTTCTGTTTTAAACACAAATACATTCAATACAAAAAGTCTAAATTTAAATTGAAAATATATATTAATTAACAAATTTAATATCAAAAAAATATTATACATTATAACTATTGTGCAAATAATATAAATATTGTGCACAATATTTTTGTAGTACTGTTTAAAAAATTATCTAAAATTTTATTTCCACAAGTATCGAATCTAATTACAATGCCAAAAAAAAACCCTATCATTCTACTGTTCTTCAGGATTGGCAGCCCCAAAACTTTCTCCATCAAAATATGAACTACCAAGTGATAAATAACACTCTGAAGAGTCTTTCTATCCAGATAAAGTCTCAAAACCTATAAAAGAAACACATATATCTTAGACATCAAAAGGCTGCCATATTCAATTATTGAAATTTAAGCTTGCCAAACAACAAATCTCCTATTCAATATCAGATCATGATATGAATTTCAAGATGTCACTTTAAAGCTCCATACAATATTTCAAATTAAACCAAGGAGATTAATTCAGAAAGAGAGAGAGAGAGAGAGGGAGAGAGAGAGAGAGAGCAAACTAGTGTGGACCTTATCAAAGCTGGTAGCAGCACTACAAAATTCTTGACATAAACACATCTCTGCTTGCTATCCAAAACCAAAATTGTGACCAAAGAGAGAAAAAATAAGGTTGCAGGGAACGAACCTCACATGCTATATGCAGAGTCATGTTAGTGCTCTAGTTCAGGTGTGCATCACGCGAATGTAAGAGAAACCAACTGGGCAATTTTGATTGCTTGTCACTGCACAAACTCATATGAACAAGGGATTATGACCACATAAGATGCAATCTCTGAAAAATTGCAATTGCCAGGAGATTTGCCAAATTTGTGAGTATTAAAAAGCAACTATTACAAAATATGACAACATTTGACTTTCTTATGTAATGGGATAAAATATCACATCCATAATGGGGTAGAATATCATTATAAAATATACTTGAACACCATGTGTACATATGAAAATGGAAAAGCATAAAGATCATTTGGTATTGGATATATTGAAGAAGAAATGATGATATAAGGCACCATAAACACATGTATATAGACACTATTTGTACATAAGTTTGTATGTGTCTCCACAAAAAGGGTCAGGTAGTTTCACAATGCATACATATTTTTGTGCTACGGGGTGTGTGCATGTTTGTGTGTTCATACATCTAAAATCTATATGCAACATCAAAAAAATACATATGTAATAAAAATAAAGCTCTCATTTATATATGCATGCTCACATAAACACATACATGTCTAAATGTGTGTATGAGCAATGTGTGTGATGTGGGCATGTCCTAAGGTAACACATCATTCCATGTCCTAGTTAAACTGAAACAACTTTTTCAATGATAATGAAAGGAAAAAAACCAAACCAAAACCTTTTTCCATGCAGAATGTGATCTGTTTCTCTCATAGCTAGTTGGGGTCGCACAATTTCAAGTCTTCTGCATCAGGGTGAAATTCATGAAATATGCTTTTTTCACTAATTCCCAATTTCAAGTCTAGAAAACAGTCATAAATAACCTACAATTCTTCAACAACAACAATAATACATAAGAAAGATTTTATTAATCTTAGATGCTACTATAAGAAACCTTTAAGGACTATCATGATAATCCACTTCATTTCCTGAGCATTTGTCTTGTTAATCAGAGTGGAAAGAATTGTTGTTTTCTCTGCCCTGTTCTCCCAAAAACCCAAAAGAATGTTGTCATACTTCCCAATATATCACATCCAACATCAAAGAGAAAATAAGAGAATTATCGTCATCTATTTACAATTAAGTCAAGAAATTTATAAGCCTATCAAAATGATAATGCACTTCTGCAGGCTTCATGAGAGACATTTAACTTTCAAATTCTGCCACAGCATCCCGGCCATTATACAAAAGACAATTCATACTCCCAATCATATAATACCAAAGTGAGTTCAGATCTAAATGAAGTAAACACAACCACCTGCACACAAGTAACACTACCAGATACTAAATTACCAATGCGCAAACCACCAATAAAGCACTCTTATAAACTATCAACCAAATAGCAGTTATTTGAGAAAAGTTTGAAAGAAAAAAAATGTCCCTCTCAAAAATCCAAGGGATCCATCTTACATAAAGGATTACAGAAGAAACCATGTGTTAATAAACACATTGTTTATTCCCTTATAATTAACTGTTGTACCATTAGTTATGGATATCAAATCATTCTTTAAGATCGAATTGTTCAAGATTAGTTTATAACATGTTGTACCAATTAGATTGTTTTAAGAATATGCTATGAATAAATCTTAGGATAGATGGTTGTTCATGGAAATTTCTTTTTATCATAATTTGTTAGAAGTTGTATTCAATCATATCAATTGGAAATTTTGATTTTCAAGTCTTTCAGCCAAACACTATGCAATTTCACTCATGCTATGTTGGAGTAGTATCTGGTTAATTTTACAGGAGTTTTATTCTTACTCATATAATTATAGCCAATTTAATGATATAGTTATAATAAAATGATTTATATCAATAAATTAAAATTATTATTTTTTTAATAAAATCATAATATCAGAATTTTAGATTTTTCATATAATGCAGTAATTATGCTGAACAGAATAAAGTAATTTCTTTTAAAAAAATAAAAAATAAAAACCAAAAGGCAAATTGAAATTCAAAGATTGCTTTTGACTACGTAATTTCCTACAGATTTTTATAGTGTAATAATGTCAAGTCTCAAGACCCATAAAGTGGACTATATGAAAACTAACAGATGAATGAGAGCATTTTACCAATAACCACCAATGCTAACCTAATACGTTTATTTCATTGACCAATTTATTTAATTTTCACCCATTATAAGGTAAAATTTTGATTTTTTTTCTTAACTTTTCTAATCCTTGTTAAGTTTCCAACTAATAGGCAAAAGAAATTTCAATATCTAACAAATTATGATAAAAAGAAATTTCCATGAACAACCATCTGTCCTAAGATTTATTCATAGCATATTCTTAGTATCTTTTTTTCTTTTCAGCAATCTTAATATCTAATTCTTTAAGACTGAATTGTCCTAAGATTTAAAAGACTTAAACTATACCAATTAAACTTGCATACCAGGTAGAGTCGAGTTCCCACGTTTGCCTTTAATTCCACATGCTACAGTGCTCACTGGAGGCTCGTCAGAGCATCGCCGGAGTGCTCCCTTACTGCCGCCATGAAGATCAGGGTCTAAGAGACCCTTGGTGGGTGGTCACGCGCCTTGAGGTGGCATGGTTTGGCTGAAAATCATGTCGGAAGGGCCACAACCTTTCTTCTCTGATCCGTTCACTGCCGGTGATTAGGGATGATCAGTAGGTACCGGGATGTTCATCTCATTTATGGGATCTCACCGGGGTTGCTCACATCGCCGATCACCGTCGTAACTTGTCGGAAAGGGAGGAAAAAGCCACGACAAGGAGAGAGAAACGGGAAAGAGGAAAAAAAAGTTATACGTCGTGGCTGGTGGCGAGACAGAAGATCAGAATGTGGCTGGCAACGAGGTGGCTACCGACAACACGCGGCACCACTGATCGGCGCGAACCCGCTCCTCCCTGTACTCTCCCTCTCTCCCCGATTCTCCTTTCCTCCTCTTTTTCTTCTTTTTTATTAATTACTCTTAATTATTATAGTGTCATCTAACTACATTTTAAACCCAATACATTCATTAAATTACAAAATTACCCTACAATTATATTTATTTACAATGATATCACTAAATAAATTTAATTTCACATTAATCTCATTATATTGTTATATAATTTACTATTTAGCACCTGAACATTTTTATATTTTTGAATAATCAATTCTACTTTTATTTCATTATTTTAAATAGAGTTATATATATATATATATATATATATATATATATATAATTGCATTATATTTATTTCGGGACAAAAACAAGAAACGAGGTATCCGTCCCGCAAAAAATAATTTTTTTTTTAATTTTAAATGTATTAATAAGCTTTAATTTAATAATATTGGCTTAAGTTCAATTGAAAAAATTTCCAACATTATCTAACCATAAAAATACCTTCATGAATAATGTATTAATATGGTATTATCAGTAATGTGCAAAAATATGCTGCCATTATTTAAGTTAAAAATAAAATTAAATTTGATTTTATAAAAAAATTATTGTAGATTAATCTTAAATTTGACCTAAAATATTTAGGATGACATGAATTCATTTATATATTGATCTGTTTAAATTTAAATAATAAAAAATATAAATCGTATGGATCGAACTTATCACATCAAAATATAACAAATTTTTATTTAAACATTCAAAAAATATTTTGTATATATAATTAAAAAATAGGAGTATACCTAAAATATATTAATTATTTTACATAAAAAATTATATATAATTAAAATAAAAAATATCTAGTCTAGGCTTTATTTATAAAAAAT